>JAHBCN010002941.1:82947-145478 GCA_019359885.1 Listronotus oregonensis
CTATTGAATTTCGTCTATTTTCAACAAGATGGGGCTACACCCCCAAAGGGGATTCACTGACCAACGTTTTTGGAAACCGGTGGATTGGAAAGGAGGCCCTATTTCCGGGGGCCAAATTTGTTCACCAGATTTGACTTTTCCCAGATTTTTTCTGTGGAGATATGTAAAGGGGAGGGGTTATAGCCCCTTTCCCCCCAAAAATTTTGAGCAATTAAAAATTTACCCGAAACATAATAAAAAAATTTTCCCTTTTAAAAATTTTTTTTGTCAATAGTTTTAATAATTTTTTTTAAATTTTAAAAAAAAGTGCGTGGGGAAATCGGCGGAAGGCTTTTTTTAACTTTTTTCAGTATTTTTTTTAAAATAATGTAACCTTATTGTAACTATTATTTTGTGAATAACCTAAACCTTTGGCGACCCTTTTTTTTTTTTTTAACATATAAAACCAAAATTTTAATTGTTAAATAATATTGTTGGTCGACATGCAGTAAATTTTTTCGAAGGTCAATAAATACGTTTTTTTTTGGAAAAACCAAGGCTTTTTTTTTTAAAGGGGAAAAAAAAAAAAAATTTTAAAAAATATACAGGGTTTTCCCCTTTAAAATAACATGGTTGTCCTATAATGGAAAATCGGCCATTTTTTTTTGGCTAATAATGTCAAATAAAATCGAAGGACGAGAATAAATTTTAAAAAAGAAATATAAGTGCATCTGAAAAAACCCCATCTTGATACCTTTATTTGTTCCAAAGTTATTCTCGATTAAAATGGGTAAAAAAGGGGGCCCCGGGCCCCCCTGTATAATGAATAATAAATATTTTTTTGACCCCAAAATTAGTTCTTTACTAGGTTTTTCAACAGGTATTTATATTCAGTAGAGAAAAGGAAAAAAATTGCCCAAGATTTTGGCCGTTACTTACCTTGTTCTCGGGGAAAAATGTTTTAAAAACCCCAGTATAATTTTGTAAATATTTATTTTAACAAAATAAGACCCATAAACAAAAAAACGTTTACTCTATAACGAAAACTCCCCTAAATTTTTTTGACAAATGAAAGACGAGATAGCATCAGCTGATTAAAGTTAAACTTTCTACTTATTCGGAGCTTATCTCTATCTTTGTTGTGTTCATTGATAGAAATTGAAAAGGTTAAGCATCGCCATGACGTAAGAAATATGGGTTAATGTGGGTGGAAAAATTTCGGGTAATTTAGAAAATTGTAGTTGTTTGAAAAAAAAAAATAAGCACTGTTTACGTAGGTGTATAGGAGGGAACAAAAAAGAAATACATTATTATTATTTTTTATATACATGTCTGTATTTATGTCGGCGTCAATCACTAAAATCGGTCATTTTCTAAAAATGACTAGTCAATACATTTATTGACGCCAAACAGCGTAATAACCTTATTATTACGGTGTTTGACTAAATACTTAGTCATTTCCTGTAGTGCCAGAATTCGATTAAGGAAAACTGCGTAAATACATTTTTTGCCCAGGCATTGCAGTGAAACAGCAAATGGTTCGTTTTTTTTTATTGGCGCCTCTAGAATTTTTAAAATTTGTTATCCAAAAAAATGGACATTGGACACCAAATACCGATGCTATTGGCTTCGAAAAGAACACTTTGGCAAAAAAAAATCGTTTTGAAATTTGCGAAATATAGTTCATTTTTTTGGGTGCCCCTCAGAAAAAAACGAACTTTCAAAAGCAATGCTTGAAATTTTCCATCACTAGTCACTGCCTATGAGTGTAGATATGTAAATTATTTCTGCCAAGACTTAAGGTACTACAATCGATTTATTCAAAATGTCTTGCTTTATTTATTGACCTCCTGGGTGACAAAAATATTAAAAGCTTTGTTATTTAATGGAAATTAGTTTATTTAATTTTTCTATATAAAAGAAGCAGAAAAAAAAACTGTCTCTATTTAAGCATTTTAAATTGTTTTCTGTATAACTCTAATAGTTTAAAAAAAAAATCCGACTTGTATGAAAGACACGGTTTTACGTTAAATATTATTTATCTTAAAAGTTAATGTTGTATTTGGGCACGTAAAATAATTAATTTTCGTTACTTTGGTTATTGTTTAGAATCACGACTTTACCTATTTTTGGACATAAAAAATCAAAAAATTGAGTTATCGACAATTTTTTTTTAAATATTCTACCTTTGGGCTTATTGAAGAACATAATTAAATAAATATTACATAATTTGAAGGTTTAAAATTTTATTTTGTTTTTGTTATGCTAAAAATTTTTATATTTTTTTCTTATAAACTTCTTTCTTAATGTTTATTAAAAACACAAAAATTAAAAAAATATATTTCCCTTTTTTTTGATTTTTATATTTTTTTTAAATTTGCAAAATTTACAAATTAATTTTTTTTTGAGTTGTCAGATATTTTTATTCTTTAATGTAAAAAAAAAAATAAAAAATAAAAAAATGTCAATTTTTCGATAAAAAAAAATGTTTTTTGAAGAATCAAAAAATTGATACTTTTGAAAAAAAATTCTCCTTAAACATAGAATATAAAATAAATTACTAGAAATTGCTAAACTTAAAAAGAAGCATTTTATTGACGAAAAACTTAAAAAATACCCATTTTTTAATAATTCTTTAATTACTTTTTTTTAATACGCTGTAAATTAGAGCAAAATTTTTTTAAAAAAATATGTCTATTTTTCTATTTTTTATACCTAAAAATAGGTAGCCCGCGATTCTAAACAATTACCGTAACTTTAAAGAGTAACTGCAAAAACAGCTGCTTTTTCGTCTCTTATGTTTTTCAAAAAATTTCTAAAATTACCCCCATGTAGTTGCTCAAAATGTCCATCATATATTTCTCTTTGTAAAGCAAAATTAGGTACTTTCGTGATAAACTAGGATCTATGAGGGTCAAAATACACTCTTAAGCCCCCTAAAAGGGTTGAAATCATCCCCAAAAATGGAAAAAAAACACACATTTTACAACATTCTGAAAAAAAAATTCTTGTATTTTTTGGTCCTGAAAACTATAAAACAACTATTGTTTGTTAATTTAGATAAGAAAAAAACCTTACGAAGGATAAAGTCATCCCTAATTAAGATACTAAAAAGTATAAATAAAAAAACCTGTATTTATTATTTTCCATATAAGACTTATCCTAGCCATTTTAATAAATTTTGGTAGGCCTCAGCCTCAAAACATTTAAAAAATGTTTAACCCTCATCTTCGTTTGTCACGAAAGGGGCCGTTAAAAAACTATGTCACGCTGAATTTCACCATTTTTAACCCCCCCCTGCGTCATACCGCGTCATACTCTTTGCGACAACCCCCATAAATTTTACGTCACAAAAATGGATCTTCATCACCTATGTATAGGGGGCGAAAATATATACATCAAATGCCCAATATGTACACACTTAATACAAATGACTTTCAAAAAAAAATTGAAAAACAAGAAAAAATTGAAGAAAGAATTGTTTTATAAAACAGCCGCAAAGTACTTAAGAGTGCATTTACGCTACATCTTAGAGGTCGGGAGAAAGGACGCGGAGACGGTGGGCGGAGACTAAAAACTCCCACTACCACAATTTTCGTATAGCCCCATTAAAAATATTATATTTTATTTAACTTCTTTCAAATTCGGGATATCGATGCGATGTTGTTTCCGATTGCAAGCCTACAGAAGATAACGTTTTTCGGTAACTATTTTTCACTTAAAATGACATAAATTATACACCAGTTTAAAGGTAAGGAAATAATCTATGCCTCTGCTGTAACGGATTTTGAAATATGAGTCAGTTAAGAGAAAACAGTATCTAAACTTAACCGATTTTAGGGTGACTTTCACTCAAGGAAATATTAAAAACTAAATCCAAATTTAATAAACTATTACAGCAGAAGCCTAGATTTAAGTGTTGGCTTTCATATAGTTTTTGAAAATTACCGATACCTTATACCGTTTTTGAGAAAAACATTATGCCCCGAACTCCAAATTGGATCCAATTTTCGCGGAGCGAATGGACTCTTAACTTTGTTTTAATATGTTGGTAAGTATACAACAATTATAGTGTTCTTATTTATGGATATGATCGCTAGAACATGCTCAAAAATAGACAATTTGTGCGATTTCTTTTTAAATGGTCTTTTATTATTCAAGAACGATGATTCAAGAAGACACCCATCAAACTATATCTTGTAGATGTACCATCAGGGTCAGTGACTTTCGACTTCTTGGTCTGTTATGTCGTCCCGTTTGCACCATAATAGGAATCATACCGTACGAGATCATGTTTACGATATCATGGGAATTGTTACCATCGGCCTGGCTGCCACCACTTACAGACTTTATATAGGTAATTTTGCTTTCTGCAAGATGTTCGAACTGCTTTCGGACTTTTTACCGGATTTTATTGTCTGATTGTGGAATATATTTTGAAATTTATTGGTATGCGAGGGATTCTAAGAGTACTTCTAGTGGGATTGCGACATAAAGATAAAGATTTGTAAGTTATAATAAGTGGACTAACGCTGGTAATAAAGATTGTATTAAAAATTGTATTCTATATGTTTAAGTTTAGTGTTGTTGGAAAGCTTATGATTTTTGCAGTTATTTTACCAAGTTCATCTGCAATGGGCCTCTTGAATAAAATTTATTTTAATCTAAAAACGTAAAGTCTCTTCCTTTACCTATTAGGGAACCATCCCCAAAAACTTTTTCTTAAAAAAAAATATTGTTTTGGCGTAATTACAATTTAAAGTCGGCCCTGTCAGGTTAAAAATTTTACACGATTTATTTTTGTTTTGTATACTCGCGTTTCGTACACTTTAAAATTTCCCCCACATATTCTTAATTCGTACACAAAATTAATTATTTAGTTTTCGACATCTCGTTTCGCACACCAAAAACTGAGTTAGGTGCCTGTCTGTAATGGTTCATAAAATATGGTGAAATGAATTAAAACTAATTATATAACTAAATTTTAAAATACTTATTGCTTACATATAAGAGGCAAGACTATCTTCCCAAACGGAAAAGTTTACTGTTCCTACTTTCAGTGATTTCTCACGTCTGAAATATAATTCTGGAAAATAAAAAACCACTTTAATTAACCAGAACTACCATGACCGACCAGAACTGAAGACTTTTGAATTTGTCTAAATTATCCCTACGTTTGATGAAGCCATGGCAGAATTGTGACCTAAACGGAAAAGTTTACTGTTTCTACTTGTAGCAACTTATCACGTCTAAAATATAACTGGGAAAAATAAAAGCCACCTTAACTAACCAGAACTAACCATGACCGACCAAAAGAAGGATTTTAAAGTTGTTAAAATTATCCCTACGTAGAAGTTATTAACAAAATTTTAATAATTAACAATATGGTATTTATTTGGTTGGTTAGTTTTTTGGGTCATCGCAATGGTCGGTGTACAAAACAAGAATACTTGAGGTAAATTTCTGAAGTGTACGAAACGCGATTGTACGAAAATAGAAAAAACCTTTTACACCTGTCAGTTTAAGCCAATTAAAAAAAATTATTTTAAAATTTAACCCTAGCGACCCTAATTTTTTTTTAATTTTTTCCTTCCGCCCTAGGCGAAAAAAATTAATGGTTGGAAATTTTTCTCTGTCAAATTATGTCAGATTTTTTTTATATTTTGTCCGTCCTTAGATTAATTTCCAATTTTTTTTTCTCAGTCACGCCTTTTTGTAGAAAATATTTTACAAAATGCGGTTCTTCAGAATATTTTCTGAAAATATTTAAAACAGCAGGGAAAATTTTATACCAGCCATTTTCAACCAATCACATGCTTTCTTTTGACCTTGCTACTATGGTAACCAGCAAATTTCCTGAAATTTTTTTATCCACATGAGTATGTACACGTAAATTAATAAGTGGAAATTTCCCGGCACATGACAGCTATCATATAATAAGACAATATTAATATTTTTTATGCAATATTTATTTTTAGTACTTATAGAGATTTTTTTTTACTTTCTTCGTGCCCTAGTAAAATTTAAAAAATATATCAGATAAATTATGATATAAAGTTAATTGATTTCATACAATTTTTTTAACACATTTCAGGGAATTGTCAATATTGACTAAAAAATTAAAGTAAATATATTCGTATTGTGGAAAACTTTTTCTGATTTTCTCCGTGTCCTAGTAAAATAAAAAAGATAATATTAAATAAATTATTAAAAAAATTAATTGATTTCACACAATTTTCTTACTAGGTTTTAGGGAAATTAAAAATGAAAATTGATACTTTCGTATTTTTAAAGATATTTTTTTATTTTCCCCATGCCCTAGTAAAATAAAATGTATAATATCAGATACATTTTTATATAAAATTGATTGTTTTTATATACTTTTATTACCTGGTTTCACGGAAGTGTCAATATGGATTAAAAATGAATGTGGATGTTCGTATTGCGGAAGATTTTTTTTATTTTGTTTCCGTGCCCTAGTAAAATAAAATTTATAATATCAGATACATTATTACATAAAAATAACTAATTTCATATTATTTTCTTACTTTTTCAGGAAAATGTTAATATTCACTATAAACAAAGTGATATTACAGCAAAAAATATATAACTATACGTAAACATATGTTTTCTTTATAAATATAATTCCGGTATAAAATTTTCTTACCGAATCCCCCACGTGATTGAATTAGTTGCGGAAAATTTGTCTCGTACATGAATTTTTAAAGAAAATTATCCATCGTCGCTTCGCGACTAGTGATAATTTTCAAAATTTATGTACTCAAAACATTTCCGGCAATAATTCATGCTTTAGGAAGATCATTTGTGAAAATTTTATCTTTTTTTACCGCAGCAAAAATAAATAAATACGTACTATAAAACCTTTCTTTGTTTCTTTGGTATGCCTTACAATGACCCAGTTAAAAATAATTGTACAAAAAGAAGCTTCTTCCGCTCTTTACCACTCGCAGACAAATTAGGGATCATAAGGTGAAAACCATTTATAATAAATCTTTTGTCTTTAATCTTCGGCGTCATTTCATTGGGAAAAAACAAATCGTTGCTATAGAAAGTGTCTACATCTTTACATCATCCGACCAAATAATGTATTACAACCGCTTCGTGAACTAAGATTCTTCAATTCTTCATTTCTTCATATTTCAATAGACATCTATTCATTGTCTTTATTTTTCTACTGCTGTAATGTGATAAATTGTTTTTTAAATTTATTCTAATTTGATGGGTGGACAGATGGAGGTTTGTCTGATTTATGGGTTCTTTTTTTTTAAAAAGGGAGGGTATAGTAATGCTAATCATTTACTGGTTGCGGTGGTAATTTGTTACTTTTAGCATATGATTTTTAAAAAGGCCATTAAGAACCAAAACGATTGGATTTGTGGAGGTTTATTATCAAAGAGTAAAATTTTGTTCTTCAATATTATAACACTTTAGCGTGCTTGTGTGTGTGTACAGGGTGTAAAAAAATCAAAAATCCCAAAACACATGGGTCAAAAGTTAATTGTTTTCCAAATATGGCTGTACAAAGTTTAAAATTTGGCAACACCGCGTCCACTTCATCACAGCGAGTCGAACGTCTAACGTTTTTTGCGAGGTTTTACATATTTACACTTTTTTTAAAGAGATGTTTATTTACGTACAAATAAAAAAAATGCGTTTTGCAATTTATCTTGGTGTCAAGAAAAAATATCTCGCCAGTTCCCCCACAATATATGTATAACTGACTTTACTCACTCACAAAGCTTCTGGATAGCTCTGTTCCCAAAAAATTTAGAAAACAAAAATTTTTTAAACTGGGATTTTTTTTTTTTTGTAGATTACATTTAAACCTTAGTTTTAATCTACTAATAAGCGATTAGGACGAAAGCTTCCAATTGTTAAGGTTTTCGAAATAATTACTTTCAAAGTTCGTAACTTTAATATCGTTTAGACAAAAATCTGAAAAAATTTTTAATATTTCATATAAACTGTTTCATTGTTGTGAGTTCCACGATCGCCCATTAAAATCATAAGCATCATACTTTTTACCCTCTGTATATATATATATATATATATATATATATATATATATATATATATATATATATATATATATATATATATATATATATATATATATATATATATATATATATATATATATATATATATATATATATATATATATATATATATATATTTATATAAATTTTTTTTGATCTTGATGCAATTAAAGTATTTTAGAAACTTCGAAATATATGCGTAACGTATCATACACTTCCACGTAAGTAAATGGCATATTTAAAAACGAATAATTAAAAATAAATTAAGGACAGAAACTATCTGAACTAAATTTTAAAGGCTGTTAAAACAGTAATATTTTTAATTTAGTAATTACGTCGGTTACCATAGATATGCGTTTTTTTTGCTATGCTATTGATCCGATTAGGATATTCAAATTTTAACATTTTTTTTCTATAAAGCGAGAGTGGATGGAGATATTGATATGATGGTATATTTTACCCCAAGTTTTTTTGCTCTAATGCTTTTCTACACTTAAAATGGGTCATAAGGATAATTGGGCTAAAAGAGCCAAATATAGTTCTTTTATATTTTCTGTTGTACGTTGTAAAGAAACATCAAACAACAAATTTTGAATGGCAATTAAAAAAGGTGTGTGTTAAAAAGTACCGTTCCATTAATTTTCTTCCAAAAATAATGTATGTTAAACTAAACGTTTCAACCAAAACTATTTATTAAAAGACTATAAAATAATATTTTAAAGTCCCAAAAACATTTAAGTCGTTTTTTTGGGTTTCGAGATATTATTATCTAAATAATGAATAAAGCCTTAGCCCCCCTTTTTTTCATTATGACAGATACAAAAAATTTCCAGAGCAAAAGAAATCAAATTTACCCAGGCTATCAAATGATGTTTTTTTTAAAATTTTAGCTCGACGTCAATTTTTAAGATAGTAAAAATTTTCCGTTTCTTCAAGCAGTTTTTCCTCCTGGCGGTTAAATTATGAACTTTAAAATTATTTTTAGCTGTTTCTCTTGCCTATTTTATTTTTAAGAATATTTTTTCCGAACCCCCTGCCTTACCATTGTCGCGATACGGACGCTTAATATCCTTAACCGGACACCCGTATAAGGGGGTCCCAAAATAATGGGACACAGAGCAAAGCAAAATTTCCCTTTGGTCGAAATAATGAATTAACGTAAAAATTGCCTTATCCCAAAGTTGATAATAACCAAGATACAGGGTGTTAAACTTTTAATTTTGTTTTCGTTTTTCGTAAAATTTTTAACTAAATGACATAGCGGTACAAAATTGGGGGTTTGGGGGTTCTTGGGGGAAAAAAATTTTTATTGCCCATTCTTTTGATGTTGCTAATAGGCGCCACCTACGACCTACCCCCCCCGTTTTTTGATGGCATAACTTTTTTGGGCTTAGTATATTGACCTGTTTATAAAAAAAGGGAAATTACTATAACTCCCCTGCGTCAAAAAATATACCTCATTCAGGTCTCTAGAACCAACTGTTTTCGAGATAAACGCACTTTAAAGGGGCCCCGCAATTTTCTATGGAAAATGGGGTTTTTTGTTTTTAAACTTTAGAGTAATAGCTTAACACGCTAATCAAAAACTTTTAGACAAAAACCCAAAACCCCTCGAACCTCCCAAAATCAGCCTTAAAAGTCACTAGGGATTTGGAGACTTTTGGAGGTGATTTTGGGGGTAGAAGTTTTCTGTGCCCGTGAGCTTGAAACAGCGTGTTGAAGGGAATATCTTTTTCAAAATTTGACGACGACAATTGAATTTCTCGTCTTAAAGAACTCCCAAATCCCCCAAAATTTTTACCGCTACGTCATTTGGTTAAATAGTATAACGAAAAAAAAAAAAAACAACATTAAAATTTGACACCCCCATCTTAGTTGATAATAAAACTTTGGGATAAGCCGTTTACGATAATTTCATTATCTCGACCTAAGAAATCTTTTTTCCTTGTCCCAATTTTTTGGGCATCTGTATATATACATATATATATATATATATATATATATATATATATATATATATATATATATATATATATATATATATATATATATATATATATATATATATATATATATATATATATATATATATATATTTAAAATTTTAATATTAATTATTTTTTTGTTTTATTTGTTTAAGAAGCGTTCTAATTTTTTTTATAATTACGGGGACACGTTCAAAATTTCCAAAATTTTCATGTCCATGGAAAAATGTTTACTGAATATTTCCTTTACCAGAATTGCCACAACTAATACACATTGACAAACTAAAAAGCTGTGTGGATTACATAACTAAACAAACTAAAACCCTTATTTACAGTCAAATGGTGGAAATATTTAGGGTCATTTTTGTATCTTTTTGTCTCATGAGCTTACAAAAAAACCAATACAATATTTATTCTTTATTATTTAAATTAGGAAACTTTATTTAAGCGTAACGCCTCTGTTTATAATGATAAGCACTCCAACTAGACAAAAAATGCCCTGTTGTTTTTAGTGGTGCTTTAAATATGCATTTAAATGGGCGTATGCAAATTTTCAAGTGTCTATGCACTTCGCCGGACGACAAATGAATTTAAACGGTCCGTTTTTGAGCCCCAAATATTAACTAAATTCGTTATTACTTCACTGGTGTTCACACGGTTTATGTTTATTAAAAATGTCAACATAATATGATTCCCTTTTTTGTTGTCTCTTTTTATTCGATAGAAGAACGTGAGGCAGAAATCTTACTTTCTGCTAAGTAAAAAAAAATTTGTTTTGTTGTTTAAATCGGGTTCTCAAGGTTTTTTGAGTTGTTGATCACGATTATGATATTCAAATTGACCCGGCCGACCTGGGCTTAGGAACGCGATAAACGTCATCTCCGTGGGACTTTTCCAAAATTCACGCAGGCAAGAAGAGAAACTCGCCCCCGGAGGTTTTTGGGTCGCTGAATTTAAATATGGCATCGTGAACACTTCCCGAATACCTAGGCCCCGGAAACTGGACGGACCTCATCTCCGGGGTTTTTCCCCTCACAAATCGAAAAAAACAATCGAAAATTGTTATGGGGTTTTGGGGCGATAAATTCGAATTTCACGGAAAAAACGACCCACTAAACACCTGGTGCACCGAAACCCCTGGCCCTGAACGTCTCCGTGAGACTCCCCACATAATTCGCGCAGGAAGGAAAAAATTTGGCCCGGGGGGGTTTTTGTGTCGCTGAGTTCAAATGTGGCATGGACGAATCCCCCCTGGATTGGTGCTCCAAAAAACAACATGAAAATCCTTTAGGGCTTTTTCCCGACGAAAAATTTTGGGATTAAGCGCCTCAAAAAACCTTACAATGATTTTCGGGCTTTTTTTGGCGATGTTGTAAGGAAAATTCTCGGGATGAAGTCCACGTCTAGGTTCTTGCACTAGGTGTCCGAGAAGTGTTTACCGATGCCATATTTATCAGCAACCCCAAAAAAACCCCCGTGCGTCGAGCCCCTTCCCTGCGTAAATTTTGGGAAAAGCCCACGAAAATGGGGCGGCAAATTTGTACGAACGCCACAACCATTTGGGGTTAGTACAGAATTAACCTTTGACAACTAAAAAATGTGGTACACTAAAAAATGCTTCTTGATACATAGTACATGTATGCCAAATTTCATTCAAATATCTAAAGTGGTATTACAGATATTAATAATAAATGATTTATTTTTAAAAGTATTACCACCCTGTACCTCAAAAGTTAAGACGTTTAGGACATACGCTCATATGAAGTTTACTTCTTAAAATGTACCCAAAAATTGCTTCCCTAAATATTGATGTACAATTATAAAACGCCCTGTATAATGTAAAAAAAAAATACCAAACATGATATTTTATTTCTCCTAAACAGTTCATTTTATCGATGTCAATCAGGAATACCTTATTTTTAGTTCAAGGTCAAAGCTATCCAAAAATAATATTTTTGAGCCTTTATCATACAGGGTGTTAAAAATTGCTCTTATTGTGTCAGAGCTAGTCCGTCCTCCCCAAAATAAATAAGCCAAATTTGATTTAATGGGTTTATTTTAAGAAGACTTAACTGGTAAATCATTTTAAAAAATATTAAATTACGCCTAGTATTTTAAAGGTTATTAAAAAAAAAAAGATTTCCAGGGTCGTCCATTATATATGTACCTGTATCTCGGTAGGGGAAAGGGGCGTAAGAAAAAAAAATTTATGGGAACTCACATAATATTTTTGGGTTTTCTATTAGATGCCGAGGAATTGCCCACGTATTCTGGGACACCCTGTATATTATGAAATTTCATTTTGTTTATCAATCTAAAATTCTATTTAATAAATAATTGTATTTATTAACGTCTAAGAAACAGATATAATACTTTTCGAGAATCACTTTAAATGAGTATGTCCTGAAAAGTAGCGCCATCTGCGACAAAAGTTCTGTCCCTAAAATTTTCTATTCCTTTTTAAAATTACATTCGGAGTATTCGGACTTCTTGTATTTTTATACTTCGTGGGAAAAAATATAGAAGATGGCCATTCTACATATCTTTTTAATTACTAGGAAGGCCATAAATATGACGCTGTTTAGTTTTCATTACACATGCTATTAATACAATATTATGGACCTAAGATAATTTACTTTGGCATTACAAAAAATATATATTTCCCAACATCTTTAAAGGATCTATTCGACAGTGATTCGAGTACAAACGCGAATTTAATAACACTAATTGTCATGTACATTAACATAAATTCTAATTCACATAATTTAATTTCCTTTTAAATATAACACAACTCAAATACATATTAAACGTCCATTCTCTCTTAAGCCTTTTCATTCTCATCCACAAATCAGAGCTTAAATCTTCAATTTCTTTTTTTCCCCTTTTTACCATTTTATATTCGTTTCTTTTTCTTTCTTACTTTATACAGTCGTGGTTATTGATGTTCGGCGGCTCTTGGGATCTCAATACCGTTTAAGAAGGTGCAAATAAGGCTTTCAAAAGAGATTAAACGCACCTGAGTATAGAGCGTAGCGAATAAAAATAATGGTTTATTTTTTTGTTATGTATATAATTATTTTTGTTTAATGTCAATTAGCGTGTTTATTTATGCTTGTATATTTGGAATAATCGGGTTTTTATTAACTGTTTCGAAATATATTTTTAAATTTAAAACAAAGCATATTGCGGTACTTGTATAGTAAAGAGAACACGGGCCCTGGTGGTTTGGTACCATGGAAGGAAGTGGCGCCAGAAAGCAGTTTTTAAAGGGCGTTTTCAAAACTTTTTGTATTGTTAGTACAGTTGACAGGATCTGTTATTGTTACCTTAAATTTAACAGCAAACCACCAATACCAATTTTTAAAAAGTGGTGCAGAGAACATAAAAATCAAATTATTACAAAGATAACCTCCCTTTTTCTATATGAAAGAGCTTATAAAAAAAGCCTTTTATTTACAACCATGCATGAATAATGACATTTTCACCTATCTTTGAAAGATGGAAAGTTGACGTTTTTGACTTCTAGGTCAATATACTAAGCCTAAAAAAGTAATGCCATCTAAAACAAGTGGGCTGCTCCGTAGCTAGCGCCCTCTACCAGCAACATTAAAAGTATGGACAAAATTTGAATTTATCTCCTCAAAGAACCCCCAAATTTTAAATTTTTGGGCCAATATGTCATTTGATTAAGAAATTTTTACGAAAAACAGAAAAAAAAAATTAAAAGTTTGACACCCTGTATCTTAGTTTTTAACCTTTGGAATAAGGCAAGTTTACGTTAATTGCATTATTTTGACCTAAGTAATATGCTGTTGCTCTGTGTCCCATTACTTCTGGGACACCCTGTATATGTAAGTAACATTTTCGTAATTCCATATAGTAAAATGTATAAGAGCCTCAAAAACACTATCTTTGCAATTAAACATCTCCAAAAGTGAATTGTTTATAAATTTCATTCTGCACCAATCGATGCAGAAATATTTAAATAATAATCGGCATAAATTTTTAAAATCCTAAGAAGGTGCCTTTGTGATACAACTTCCTTAAAGTAAAATACCTGTAAAACTGCAAATCATTTTTAAAAACTTGTACGTGTATCGGCCGATCGCTAAAAGCAGGAAAACAAAGGAAATCGCACAATTTACATACCTACAACTTATTTTACGAAGATATATTTAAATTGAAAACGAAATTACAAAATAAATTTATAACTCAGTTGTTTATTTCAAATGGGAAAATTTATTTTAGGTGTCTTATTTCTCGTATTGCATACAATATTGTAAGTCATATAAGGTAGGGTGGTTAGTTTTCTTTTTTGGTAATCGTAAAAACTGCTAGTTTTTTTATTCAGTATGTAGAAAAGCATAGGTGTCGTTTATGAGATAAGCTGTTAAATTTTATGATAAAATAAATTTGATTTTTCTTTTTCCTGTTTTCTTTTTTTTTTTAACAAAATTTGTCAAACACTGATCTTAGAAAGAGAAATGCCACTTATTAGATACCAGACGCGTACCAGAGATAAATAGTATATTATTTTATACGGAGGAAAAGTGATACTTTTTATGGCGCTCGAGTTTAACAGCCGAACGAAATGAGGCTGGTAACAGAGCGCCAGCCATGAAAAGTAACTTTTCCTTCAAAAAAAATTTGCAGTTTTTTCTTTAAACGTCGACAAATTAATGCTAAAAAATATCTTTTTAATAGTAGTAATTATTAAGTATAAGTGGGTTCGCCGGTTTCGGTCAATAGTTGCTATAGTAATGTAGCATAAAGCTGTCAGTGAATACTGTCAGAAATATATATTTTTTTTTTAAATTGCGTGTTTGATTGTGTTTTAATGCCGTATTGATAAGGAGTTATTGAGTAAGTACAATTAATATTCAATTGAGTAATAAATACAAAATTTAGTTTTGTTTTTAGTTTAATAAATATTGAGTTGTTGACACTTGTTTTGTTGTTTGTTTGTATCTTTGTTGCTATGATAACACTTTCTCCTCCGCCGACGGGAAAGTGAAAAGTAAAGCTCTAGCGGAGGAAAAATGAATCTTTGCGGCCGCCCACACAATGGAGTAATAATATTTGAAGAAAAAAGACATTTTATTTTTAAGAACTGTTTATGATGTTTTGAATTTTCTTGCAATAATTTTAAATATATAATTTTTTTAGAATACACAAATTTCGTTTCTTTAGAATTTTTTATTACCAAACCAAAGTACTAATTATTTGTCATAGATCCAAATTAGAGGCGATCTTCATCCATCTGTCAACAGAATATTTTTTTTTTTATATTAAATTTAATATGTAAACTAAAATATTGCGAATGGGTTACCTAAATAATTATAGTCAAGGCTAAAATTAATTAGGATTTTTTTTTTAAATTTTGGATACTTCTTAATATCAATTCCTATTTTTTTAATTCTACATGACGGTACTAATATTTAACTTTTTTTCTTCAAAATCATAAATAAAGTAATTGAAAATTTTTAAAATTTAAAATTAAAGATATAATGAATTTTTTATTTGATACACCCTGTATTATTTCAATATACATATTTTATTAATTTTTTATAAAACTTGTTTGTTTTAAGAGTATTTTTAATTCCATGATATTTTTAGGTTTGTTGTGTTTTTATATGGAGGGTGGCGACAAAATTGTTTTTATAGAACACCTTAATTTAGGTACATTGTTAGATAGCCCTTTCAAAGGCAAATTTATCGATATATATATGACTATGGGTCTGTGATGCACCGTTTGCTTGCATTTTTAATAAAACCCCTATATATATATATATATATATATATATATATATATATATATATATATATAATATATATATATATATATATATATATATATATATATATATATATATATATATATATATATATATATATATAATATATATATATACAAAATGTAACTCCTTCTGTTGTTCCCTTTACTCTCTCCTGAAAGCGTTTCGCCTGCCTAACGGACTTTTCAATAGGGCTGGCAGTGCACAGTTAAAAACAGAAAAACCAAGGGTCTACAAAAAACATATCAATGCCTTTCGGTGAGATATTAAAATTGCGGCATAAGTGGCCTTCTTTGTGATTCTTTGATTGAGCAGTTTGCGCAAGGAAATCGACCCGTAATGTATTTCCCAGCGATTTTGTAGGCTAGAAAGCTAAAATATATCTAAAATGACTTACTAGTTTTCGTCGTTACTTTCGTAACTGTTAAAACAAAATATTACCAAGTTTGCAGTTTGTTCAATTTGACTTTTGTGAGATGCATAAAGTGAAGATTCTGATCGAGTGTGGAATCAAGATGTTCTGCAAATATTTTAAAGTTCAACAAAGGTAGCAGAAGGTCTTCCAGCCCAATTATAAAATGATGCAGAGACAAACGCATCAAAAATATCACAAAGAAGATTTTGCTAGCCTATTTTGTTTGGAGAAATGATACCCTTAAGTCCCATGCAGCTTATGGCTGAATATTGATGCTCAAAGGGACAATATTTTGCAAAAAAATATTTTTAATTTGGAACTTAAACTGTATTTCTAAAAAAAAATTGGACCTGTCCGGGGAAAGTCGATAATTTTCAACAGATAACATACACGACAGATCCCTTTAAGGAATTCCTGTAAGTTTTTCCCAATATGAAAGTTACCATAATTTTGGGGTTAGAACGTGTAGGTGGGAACAGTTATAATAAGAAAAAGATGACTTCCATGATAAAGGTGGCTTATTATAATAAATTTCAATCAAAATGAGTCAATCAACTAATAGAAGTATCTTTTCGATCATCTCCGTCATCTCATATTTTTTCCCTCAAGGTCAAAACAGGTAGTTGGCAAAAACACAATGGGTTGTTGGCCCAGGAAAAATTGCGAAATGCCTAAATTTGCCAGATCCTTTTTATTATCGGACCTGCGTTTTATGTTCCAAATACTATACTGGCAAATCAAGGCGTAAAATATTCTCGGCCTCAAAAGGCATGGTGGATGGCGTTCATCCGCGGTAGCTGAAAGTTTTATATTAAAGGTTTGTAAAAAAAAGGAAAAACCAAAAAAATTTTTGCGATTGGGGAAGTTATTAGAACTAAAGAATGCGTATGTCTAAGGAGACCGAGAAAGAAATTATTTTTGACAGGAACCTTTCTGGCCCAGTTACTTTCAATAACTGTTTTAGTTGTATTATCATTTTAAATAAAATTTAATTTATAAATAGGTCGGTATTTTTATTTCTGAGTGTCTATAAAATTCGGTAAAAACGGTATTCCCTAACTGAGAAATTGTGCATTATTCTGCACTTACGTTCAAAATCAGGATTCGCCTTGGGAAAGTCAGTACAAAATTAAAGTGGACACCTCTCACGTCTTATACAGGTGTGTGATTTTTTCAAGTTGTCGCTCCACTAGCATATTATCAATAATGAACGTAATAACAAAGAGAAACACTCTGAAGTTTTTTTTTTTAAATTTTTTGGCCACCCCCCAAAATTAACCAGCATTCTTCACGCTTTTTTATTTTGGACAGTCCACGAGGCTGGGCCAAGTATAACGAAAGTGGGTACTTAAGTGTGGTGAGATGAAGTTTGTTCACGGCATAAATTTTTGGGAGACTGGGGGAGAGGCAAAACCGTGTTTTTTTAGGAGCGCCAGAAAAAGGAATTTTATGGCAACTCCTCTGAGCAAGCCGTAAAAATACCTATGGAAAAGCGCGAACCCCCACGCTCGACAGTGGGACAAGACAGCTTCTTTGATGAGTCCAGAATGCCAAGTGTTGTAGGAGGCCTTTTTCCCAGACATAAGAACAATATTCAAAGAGGGTCTAATTTGGGATACATACAGAGATACGGGTGGAAAAAGAGAAAATACTTTCCCTGACTCAAAAGGGGAATAAAAGCTTTTGAAGCTCCCTAGGTAATGTGTTTTTTGCCAGTCGAAGGTCATTCTCAAAGTAACCCCCGCCCAAGATTGAACGACTCTTTTTTCCCTGCTATTTGGGCCCCTCATATGTAACGAATATCACTGGCAGACCGTTTTTGTGTGACGGACTGTATTTTGGGGCATTAAACTGAGCAAGATTCTTGGAGCCCCAATCCAAAATAAGTTTGAGGTCTTGTTAGAGAGACATCAGCATTGACCTACGCTTGGATTTCAAATCAGGCTGATTGACGGGCCCGAGAAATTAAATTTTAAAATGGGGGTTAAACAAAACTATAAATGGGATTGATTTGGAAGAGAAAATCGTTAATTTTAGAAGAAACAAAGGGGTTTTGATCGGGGCCCCTGGGCACCAGTGGTGGTAGAAGCTGACCAACTACAATATTTGATATACTGGATCAGAAAGGAAACTGGGGACCCAAAAGGCCCCAAGCAGGTGGAAGACCGAAAGAAGAAAGTTTTTAAAAGCCCATCATCCAGACCTAATCAAAGCTTTGGATTTTCCCCAAGAGAAAATCTGGGATTCACAAAAATTCAAGGAACGGGTTTTCAGTAATCCTCTCATAATAAAAAAAAATAATAATAAAAAAAAATATTTGATCTCTTACACTTCAAATTTCCTAGTTTTTATCTCCATTATCTCGATAATCATCATTCCGGCTTCTCGGTAAAAAGGGGAAAATTTTTTAAATTTTTTAATTATCCATTATAAATTTTTGTTAAACTCTTTGCAAAGCGTTCATTGATGATGCTGTTGTTAAAGTTGTTTTCGTAATTAGAGGAGCTATAAAATGCGTAATAAGGCCGGATTTTGTTTTAAATGACTTTTGTTGTTATAAAATAGAGATTACCTAAAGAGTATACTCAGCAAAAAAATTTCTGATTAATAAGATATGAAGAGTATTTTTAAAGACAGGTAATTAAATATTTCCATAGTTTGTGGTTTATTTGAATATTTTTCCCAATGGTTTACTCGCCTGTGAAGTTTTAAAATGGGACCACTTCGGCCCCTGGTCCCGAGGTATAGCGCTAAGTGTGCTCAGCCTATTAATCCTTGATCGTCTGAAACAGAATAAAGAACCCCCAAAAAAACCCGGCGCGATCCACCGTTGTGGGCACTGTGGGCATGCCCACAACCTAATTCACTAGTTGTAACCGGTAAAGTCTTACTTTTTTCGGTCTTTTTTTGTGGGGTTTTGAAAAATTTAAAGGAGTTATTTGCAGAGGCGACAGATCAAGCAAAACAGTTAAATTAACATTAAAATCTCTATGTCTAATTTCAGGGCAAACAAACAGGTCCAATTATGAGGCGAAATCGGTGGTACTTTCGGAAATCAGTGTACATGCCCCTTTTCCCGGGAAATAGTCGACCTCTTTCATTTGGGATTTTTTATACCCATCCCAATTGACAGAGATTTGGATATCGATATTGTAAAAGTAAAAGAACGATAATGAATCTACAGATTTAAATGAATACCGACTCTGGATGATCAAATAAAAAATATAATCTCGAAATAATTTGGTCATACCAGAGTCGATAGCTACACTTCCGGTCAGCGTAGGATCAAATCTTGGTGGCGGGCCTCAATGGCACGGAAAAGGTTATCGGAGCTAGCTCTCTTAAATATACATAGATATGTGTACCTGGATGTCGACGAAATAATTATTGTTTTCGCAAAAAAGAAACCTAAGCTCGAATTTGTAATTTAAACATTTATCTATAGTATGTAGTATACATAAATGCTTAAATTAGAAATAAGAATTGTATATTTAAGAGAACTAGCCCCGATAATCTTTATATCAAGCTTGAATTTGTAATTTAAGAATTTTCCTATACTATATACTGTGTGGATAAATAAATAAATTACAAATTCAAACTTACGCTTTAAGCTTCCCAAAGCTAACTTTGTATGGGAAGTAGATTTTTATTTATTATTTCCGGTATATGGTTTCTTTGGGAAAGTTGCTCAGATTGATAGTCTAAACTTTAAGTCCATGGACTTAGAACATAGACTTCAGACCATGGTATGAAGGATTTAATGTCAATTTCCCTAACACCAAGTTGGAACACTTTCCAATGGTATGGTTTATTTACCGTTTTTAATAAAATATCGTATAACGTATATATAGATATATATATATATATATATATATATATATATATATATATATATATATATATATATATATATAGATATATATATATATATATATATATATATATATATATATATATATATATATATATATATATATATATTATATATATATGTCTGTATTTAGATGAAAAGTAAGTTATGTAACCGCTTTCAAACCTCATTACAATTCATTAGGTGACCGACTCCACGAGTAAAAATTTTCACTCATTAATTTTGTCTCGTCATAAAATACAGCTCTTGTCGGTATTTTGAAACTTTTTAGAATCTAAAGATTATAGCGAAAAAATATATTGATCTGTAAAAATTTATGAAAAATTGAAGATTTTTTCTCTATTACAGTAAACCCTTTTAAAATTAAATTTTGAAAATTGTTGTACGGTATAGACATTTAAAGGTAAATAAGATTCTAAATTCAAAATTTTAAAATTTTATTAAGAGACGCCAACTTCGTTTTGAATGGGTATCTTGTAATTTTATTATTAACTAGATGAAAAGCCTGTCTCCGCCAGGCGAGAGGCAATATTAAGTAGCATCTGTCTCCGTAAGACGCCTTTCGTACGGCTAACGGTAAAAAAACCCTTTTTTGCTCCTATGTTTGTCCCTGGGGCGAAATTCAAAAAACGGGCTTCGTTAGGTTCTAGCCACTGCTAAAGACTACCACTGTGCCAGTTTGCGTTTTAAGCTCAAGCCATAACTAGAATAACGTAAGGACAGACAAATATATACATATATATATATATATATATATATATATATATATATATATATATATATATATATATATATATATATATATATATATATATATATATATATATATATATATACCTACCTACATATAAATATATCCACATTAGCAAATTATATATAGATAAACGTACTACCAGAAAATTCAAAGTCGATTTTTTCGTAAATGGTACGCTTTATCAAACTAAACTAGGAGTACCTTTTTTACGTAAAAAACTCCAGAATTTTATAATTTCCAAACAAAATCACAATAACCTAAAGAGTAAAAAAATGGACGTTTTTACCCTTAACCTCCCCCGCATATAGAGCCCCTAAAAAAAAAGATTTAAATTTTGAATTTAGAATCTCATTTACTTTTAAATGTTTATACCGTACAACAATTTTCAAAATTTAATTTTAAAAGGGTTTAAAGTTATAGAGAAAAAATCTTTTTTAAGGTGTCCTATTCAAGGGCGTAGCTTCCATAGGAAGCATTTTCGAACCATATTAATTAAAACTGTTTGTCTTATTTTTATGCAAGAATTACATTTCCGAAAGGATGCCGCATACTTTTAAATCACCCTGTATATATATATATATATATATATATATATATATATATATATATATATATATATATATATATATATATATATATATATATATATATATATATATATATATATATACAGTATGTCCACGGAAAAGGTGTTGAAGAGAAAAAACTTTTATTTTTCATTTTATCGAAAAAGCTACTCTTGATAAAAAGTTTTGCTACTTCTTAAAGTAAGATTGGAATAGAAACATTTAACATATTTTATACACTTGGTGTTCAGAAAGATTGAAAAAACTTAAAATAATTTTCAAGTGTAAAGTGCACATTTATTTGAAGATATGGAAATAAGTTACTAGAAAAAGTTGTTTAAAATTAAAAGATAGTCTCTAATACCAATTTTTGAAAAAATCGGCCTACTTTAATTTATTTTTGATTAAATTTATTTTAATATCAATTTAAATTTTTAATATTAATTTTATCAAATGTTTTGCTATTAAGCATTTAAAGCTGACGTTACTGCTTCTAATGAATTATAAAAGCGAAGTGTCAATAAAGCTTGTCACTATCAACGCCTACTAGTACAATAATGAGTTGTTAATTTGGAATTAGATAATTAATATTAAAATAATTTTTATCACAAATTAATAAAAGTAGGCCGATTTTTTTGAAAAAATGGTATTAGGAACTATCTTTTACTTTTGAACAACTTTTCTTAGTAACTTATTTCCATATCTTCTCAAATAAATGCACTTGACTCTTGAACCATTTAAAGTTTTTTCTCGCAATCTTACTCTAAGAAGTAGCAATTTTTTTTTAAAGTAGCTTTTTTTGATAAAATTGAAAATAAAGAAGTTTTTTACTATTTATCACCTTTTTCCATGGACATGCTGGTGTGTCCACGGAAAGGTGTTGAATAAGGCTTCTTTATTTTAATTTTATCAAAAAAGCTACCTCTGATAAAAATGTTGCTAGTTCTTAAGTAAGGTGGGATAGAAAAGCACATTAACATATTTTATACGCGGTGTTCAGAAAATTGAAAAAATTTAAAATGGTACAAGAGTAAAGTGTATTTATTTGCAAAGATATGAAAATAAGTTACTATAAAAAGTTCTTCAAAGGTAAAAGGTAGTCTCTATTACCAATTTTTGAAAAAATCGACCCACTTTTATTTATTTCTTATTAAAATTTTATTATCACATAACTAATTTCCAATTTTTGTACTAGTAGGCGTTGATAGTGGCAAGCTTTATTGACACTTCGCTTTTATAATAATTCATTAGCTGCAGTATCGGCAGCTTTAAATGCTACCAACAGCAAAAAATTTGATAATAAATTTATATTAAAAATTTTAATTGATATTAAATAAATTTAATCACAAAAAATAAAAGAGTAGACCCGATTTTTCGAAAATTGGTATTAAAAACTACCTTTTAATTTTGAACAACTTTTCCCAGTAACTTATTTCCATAATCTTTTAAATAAATGCACTTTACTCCTGTGCCATTTTAAGTTTTTCAAATTTTCTGTACTAAATGTGTTAAATGTTTCTATTCAATCTTACTCTTGGAAGTAAGCAAAACTTTTTATCAGAGTAGTTTTTTCGATAAAATCAAAAATAAAAAGTTTTTCTCTTCCAACACCTTTTCCATGGACATACATATATATATATATATATATATAAATATATACAAATATATATATATATATATATATATATATATATATATATATATATTAATAATACATTATTTATTTATGAAAATTTTGCCACCCTGTATCTCAAAAGTTGAGACGTTTAGGACCTTACGTTCACATGAAGTTTCTTCTTAAAATGGACCCAAGAATTGTTTCCCTAAATATTGACGTACAATTTAAAAACACCCTGTATAATGTAAAAAAAAAATACCAACTATGATATTTTATTTCTCGTAAACAGTCGATTTTATCGATGTCAATCAAAAATACCTTTTTTTAGTTTAAGGTTAAAGCTTTTCAAAAATAATATTATTGAGCCTTTATCATACAGGGTGTTAAAAAAATTGATATTATTATGCAAGGGCTAGTCCGTCCCCGGCAAACTAAATAAACAAACATGATTTATTGGGTTTATTTTAAGAAGACTTATCTAGTAACCATCATATTTAAAAAAACATTAAATTACGCCTAGCATTTTAAAGTTATTTAAATAAAAACGATTTTCAGGGGCATCTTTTATGCACCTGTATCTCCGTAGGGGAGGGTCATAGGAAAAAAGTTTATGGGAACTTCTCATAATATTTTTTAGGTTTCTATTAGATTTCGAGAGATTGCCCCCCATATTCTGGGACACCCTGTATATATATATATATATATATATATATATATATATATATATATATATATATATATATATATATATATATATATATATATATATATATATATATATATATATATATATATATATATATATATATATATATATATATATATATATATATATAAAGCTTTTAATTACAGTATCCACTTTTCAAACCACCCGTCAATTATATTTTCATAGAAAAATATAGGGCCCTAAGTTTGTATTTCTCCTAATGTTTGTAGTATAAAAATAAAACTAAAGGCAGAAATATGACTTACCTATCAATTTGTTTTTATCGAAACACAAAACAAACGGTGGGTTGGAATTAAATTTGAACCCATATTTCACCCACCAAGATTGATTTGTTTGCTAAAGTAATGGGAATATATTCATCGACGTTTCAGAACTGTAGGCTGATACTTAAAGAGTTTTAAATCCATAAACGTAGGCATTTATGCCTTTAAAATAACAACCACATGGCCTTATGTCTTTTTTTGTTAGTAAACATTTAAAATATTTTAAAACAAAGCAGAACGTAGGTTCTAGAGAACATCGATTTAATGTTATTTTAAATATCACTCTATATAAAAACGTCTAAAAATAAAAAAATTGTTGCCGCATCATTTTAGATTTTGTTTTTACTTTAAGAAAATTTTCATAAAGGCCCCCAAGAATAATTTCCATTTACATTTAATTTTTAGGAGCGCCCGTTTCCGCCTGTCCGTATTAAAATGTTCAAAAACGTCATTTTCATGCTTTATAACATTTAGCGGTTAAAATTTTTGTAGCTCTTGTCATTTATGAGAAAATGACAGAAAAACGAGAATTTTATAAAAAAAATTAGGTTTAGTGACCCGTACTACCTCGCCGGTTTGAGTTGCGACTTTGCCGCAATGAACACTTTTGTGGAGCATCAATTCTCCAAAAATTCCGTCTTTCGGCGAAACGATAACATAAAATGTTGAGTTATAGAAATTTAAAAAATAAGATCAAAATGTACGTGTTATTTAAATGGAAAATCTTCACACGCTTTGGGCGAGTACTTAATATTAAAGTTAAGGGCTGAAACTTTTAGGGAATTTTTTGGGAGTATTTCCAACAAAGATTTCAGGATGAACGAAAAAAAAATCTATTTGCAAAGAAAAAAACAACCTAATGTATATATATATATATATATATATATATATATATATATATATATATATATATATATATATATATATATATATATATATATATATATATACATATATATATATATATATATATATATATATATATATATATATATATATATGTATATATATATATATATATATATAATAATAATATATATATGTATATATATATATATATATGTGTATATGTATATATATGTATAATATATATATATATGTAATATATATATATATATGTTAATATATATATATATATATGTATATATATATATGTATATGTATATATATATATATATATATATATATATGTATATATATATATGTATATATATATATACAGTACGTCCGCGGATGCGGTTAACAAAGACACATGGACCAAAGATTGAAAGATACGAAAAAAGTAATTCTTGATAAAAAAATTCTGCTTGCCGAAAAAATATGAACTACAATAAGAAAATAGATTGTTATCATACAGGGCGTCTCAAAAATGCAAAAACATAAAATCAAACTGTAGCAAACAGTCGTTTTTTGGCCTTTTAACGTAAAATGATAAATAAAAAACTTGCTTCAAATTTATTTCTAATCCTAATTCCGAACTTACTAACAAAAATTTGAATTTAAGAAAAATAAAAAAAATCAACATTTTTGCAAGAACGCATTTTACTTTTACATTTTTTTTGCATTTTACATTTTTTTCGTTGTATATTTATTTTTATTATTGTTTAGTAATGTAAAGGAAATAATCAAGTAAAAGAAGTTAAATGCGTACTTGCAAAAATGTAAATTTTTTTAATTTTTCATGAATTCGAAGTTTCTTCAGTGAGTTCAAATCAGGTTTAAAAATAAATTTGGAGCAAGTTTTTTTATTTATTATTTTACGTTAAAAGGCCAAAAAATGACTGTTTGCTCTTGTTTGATTTTATGTTTTTGCATTTTTGAGACGCTCTGTATGATAACAATCTATTTTCTCATTGGTTCAGTTTTTCGACAAGCAAATTTTTATCAAGAATGACTTTTTTATTATCTTTTTCAATTTTTGGTCCATTTGTCCTCTTGTTAACCGCATCCCGCGGTTTCATACTGTATATATATATATATATATATATATATATATATATATATATATATATATATATATATATATATATATATATATATATATATATATATATATATATATATATATATATATATATATATTTATATATATAAATTCTTAAAGTTTTGGGATTTTGATTCAGATCAGTAAATGGGTATGTAGTCTGCCAAATAAAAATTTATTACTTACAGAATCCTTAGTTCTTACCTTCAACTTTTAGCATCTGTATAGTTCTTTATTTTTAATCAAATTATAAGAATATAAACAGTCCAATTATTTATAAGGATTTTAAAATAATAAAATCATTTTTGCTCTGGATTTGATCATCTGGACAATTTTGAAATTATCAAAGGCTGAATATCTTTGGGCTTCCAATTGATTATGAGAGATAGGAACAAAACTATGATATGTTCTTATATTTTTTATGGTAATAATGTTGATAAATTATTAAATGCCGCGGTAATTTAACAACATTTTCAATATTTTTACTGTCAGATGGCTGTGCTTGGCGTAAGCTGTAGCACGTGTAATACCAACCCCTTTTTATATCCATCTCTTTTGCCCGTACATGGTTTTAACCGAGCTGTGGTGACAGTGATCGATATAAAATACAAAAATTGTATATTTTAGGATATATTTAATCCGATCACTAAGATTTTTTCATGTTAAAAACAATATAGAAAAGATCCTGCAATGCAAAAGCTTGATAAACTTTAAGAATTTATATCTGCTTAAATGCGAAGAAATCTAAAACCTCCAGTTGTATAATAACACTAAAATCTTGGACCTCAATTGTCTCTATTTGTTAATTCAGTAGGTATGTAACGTTTCGGTAAGTATATATCTGAAACCATTTTCAGGTGAAAACTAAAAAATAATGTTATAGCTACGACTTATATAATATTCATTGTTTCCCGAAGCTTGACCAATTTTTCGCGGTTCAACAACGGTTCTCAAATATTTAAAATGTTAATACTAGGCTTGCTAAATGCATTAGAATGTTTAGAATTATTACAGCTTGTTTGGATTTTCTTTATATAAATTTTTCTTCATAAAATGACATGAGTAATAAGATCCTAAACTAGCGTGATTTTAAGGAATACTTTTAAAATTGATACTGTGCCTTACATTTGGGATATTCTGTATAATAAACACAACGAGAAACTTAATTTATCTATATAAATCTAAGACGAAATTTTTGTTTTAATAGCCTATAATCTTCTGATCTAAATATTTTCTTTTTAAATAATAGGTTTGGTCGTTATCTACAAAGTAGTATTTTAATGGGATTAACCTGTTTCGTAAAAATATCATATTACATTTCAAGTAAAGGCATAGAGAAAGAAATACCTTAGCGCCTTCTCGCAAACGTTTTTTAATGGCTTGGCCCTCCCAGTACATAAATTTTTGTTTTTCAGAACCATAAAATCGGCTCAAAAGAACCGAAGTACCTCTAATTCTGTCATACTGGAAATACAATAGGGTGTCCGTTTTTCTACCATAAAATTACGTTTATGAAAAAAGGTGGGTGCATTCCGAGTATACCTGTTTAAACATTCTTTCTTTAATTAATGGAAAAGGTATACTGAAGGATTCTTAATAGAGAAGGTAATTTTTATCCTCATACATATTATACAGGATGTCCGGAAGATACTTATACAACATTTTTTGACTGACTTCTCAGGTTGAAATGGGCCGATTTAAGCCAATTGTATACCGAAGGCTTTATAATAGAAAAGGTAATTTTTTATGTACAAAATGTCGGAGAAAATACATACATACATGTCAAAATTGGCCGGCTTGAGGTAGTTTACTCGCGACAGTCGTATACAAAATTATCGCCCTATACCAAGTAAAGCCCGGCCCGTCCACAATTCAAACCCCAATCTCGGATGCCATCCGCGCCGAACTTGCCCATCTCTTTCCAACAAAAATTGATTGTTGAACGGGCGTAGTACCAGTACATTAACGTGTTTATGATAAAGAAAATGCGTTGGTTAGAGTCTGTATTGCAGTCCTGGATAATAGCGCGCTCCCCTAAGTCTGGTTATGTTCTGTTCGCAGCTATGCCGGCTTCGTGGCCACGACCGCGACGGCCGGGGGGACTCACATCGCTGGTATGGATTAGCTGGACCAATTCGACGACGCTAGCTACGCGGGCATCGATATCAACATCAACGAGCTGATGATGGGCTACAATAAATAGGAACAAGAGGAGGACGAGTACGAAGAGAGGTAGTGTCTTTTTTCAGGGATAGTGAGAGTAAGTTTTCAAGTCTATCTAGGCAGTTTTTGTAAAGAAAAGCGTGTGAATTGTTTTATTTTTGCTTTGTATATAAAAGAGAATAGTCAATTTAAAGATTTTAGCCATATTTGCTTTCAGCATAATTTTTTTACATTGTATGAAAAATGATGATTGTCATTTTCTTGCACTCTTTTTGACATATTGTATCCATCATAAAGATAGCTGGTTTGCATAAAAGATATCAGGTTTAAAAATATAAGTTGTATTAACAAATTGTCTTGTGGTATACTTAAAGTTACTATAACTTGTGCCACAAATCGGGAAAAACCTTTTCTTGCTTTATAAACTAGTTACGACCTGCAACGCGATATGTATTCTACTTGAGAATGTTTTTTGCACTTATCAAATGCATTTTCACGTTTTTTTTTAAGCTAGGAGAAAAAATATTATTTATTTTTAATGTGTCTTTGAACACTTGCATGTCGGTCCGATTTGAGATAAAAAATGCTGCTTTTTACCAAGAGGATTGTTGCGACAAAATATAATATTGTTTTGTCGGTTTTTGATTTGCGTGTTTATTTTTTATGCATGAAAAGAGAACCAACATTTTTAAAATTATTTATTTAGCCCGTGGACCGACAGATCGAAAAACATTATCAAATTATAGGGTTTTCTGGTTTTCAAAAGTTGTTGAAAAAAAAAAACAGTAATAGGAATATTTTTCTACCGACGAAAACGATATTTTTTAAAAATTCTTTATAATCTGGTATGTTGATGAAATTTGCTTCCTTTTACCCGCAAACAAAGTGCTTTCGATGCTCTTATGTAATTAGACTTTTTAATTTCTTTTAGAAAAAATATATTTCTAATTGGCAAGTGCGGTATCCACTTCATATTATATTTTTTCTATTTTAGTTTTATTCATGATACAGTCTTCTGAGTGGACCTTAAATTTAGCGCTATTCCAAATAAGATCGAATACGCTTTACCAAAAGTAGAGATTCTCAATGCTTGAAGTTTGTTCATTATTTAGTTATTTTTTACACTATTTTACACTTTTTAGAGCCACCCATTCCTAAAATACAACTTCTATAGGGGTGATTACGTAAAAATAGAGTAAAATAGTGTACACTATCTCTTAATAACAAACATACGTAGTTACGTTCAAAAATCTATATCTTTTTAACAAAACGAAATATTAAGGGTTTTTTTTTTAATTTTCTAATACTTCGATTTATATTGCATTAGTTTTTAAAAAATATCGTAAAAACCGTTTTTGAGATATTTTGAAATAAATGCATGGCTTTTATACATGACAGACATCGACAATGTTAATCATGCAAAATTTGACTGTTAATATCTCGTTTCACAGACGAAAAAAAATTTTTTTTTTTCAGTTAGATAAAAGTCACTTTTATTAACCCTATATTAAAATTTTATTTAATTCTTAATAGTCCAGTAAATGAAGGGACAAATAAATCTGTACAGTTTTCCCTTGTGGCGCAATATTAGCAGAAAAATTAATTTTCTGCTAATATTTGCCAAAATATGCGAACTGAAGAATTTTTGTTTAAACAAAAAAAAGAAGATCGCCTCGTACTCTACAAAAATGGTCCTTATAATTTTTTTAGAAAAATCGATACTTTTTGAGATAACGAGACCCAAGTCCCCTCAATTCAGCTGCCGCTCTACCGCTAAAATGGCGCTATCTTCATGGATTTACTTATAAGCCGGCGGACGAATTGTTCCATTACTCGGGCAAAAATGTACATTTTTAATTATTCAAAGTTCATCGGAATCGGAAAACCCGTACCTATCATTGCATATAGGTTTGGGTCCATTCTGATTTCTCTAGAATATTGAAAAAGCGATCAGTTTTTTTTTTTCATAATATTTTGAGAGTATCTTATTAATTTATTGATATTTTTTGAAAAAATTTTGTTTGTTTATTAACATTTGTTTTTTAAAATGAGAACTTAGCAAGTGTTTAATGATCGCAGAAAATTTCCTTCACCAACTTTCCTGCGTTTTAATAAAAAAATGTTTTACCCATCTGCATTTTTTAGCCGTTTAGCCACATCTATCCAGTGTAAAATGTTATGGATTTTTTGACGGCCGTTTTTGCGAAAAAAATGGTAGGGACCATTTTTGTAGATTTCAAGGTGATTTTCATTTTTTTGTCTAAAGAAAAATTTTCTAATTCGCATATTTTGGCAGATATTCGCGGAAAACTCATTTTTGGGACTTTGGGAGGCCAGCTTTGGGTTCTTTCAGGTCTTCAGTTACTGGACTATAAGGAAAGTCGTTTTACGAGTGAACTACCTTAAGCCAACAAGTCATATCCAGTAAGGATAGAAAAGGGGAGAGAGTAGACATACCCATTAAAAATAGCACAAATATAAGACTTGTCATACGTCAAGCGACGTATCCAGACCGCCAAATTTTTATTTAATTTTTGTTTGGAGTTGTTTAAAAACACATTGTGCCACTTCCCGAAAAGGGAATTTTTCTTTCTTTTTTTCTATCCTCATTGGTTGTTTCTTGTGTTTAGCAGAAAGATAGAGTCATAAATTTTAGGCAACATTGGTTTTTCTCAAATTATTTTTAAACTTGATGTTTTTTGGTTTATTAAAATATGACTTTTTATTGGAAATACTGAAATTGTTAAAAAATCTTAAAAATGTTTAAACTGAACCAAATTTACTAAGAAATACTCTATCAATTTTAACAAATTGTGTCATTGGCGTACATTGATTTTTTTGGTTTATAAATAAATAAAAAATATTAAAAGAAGAACAAACCAAATTTTACTTAATTTTATTGAAAAAAAATCACTAAATTTAAGAATATTTTGATAGTGATTTATTGTAAGAGTCATAAACGCATGTAAACTTAATTTAAGGAATCAATATATATATATATATATATATATATATATATATATATATATATATATATATATATATATATATATATATATATATATATATATATATATATATATATATATATATATATATATATATATATATATATATATATATATATATATATATTTATATATATATATATATATATATATATATATATATATATATATATATATATATATATATATATATATATATATATATATATATATATATATATATATATATATATATATATATATTTCAAGAAAAAGAAAAGTATAGGTTTGGCTTAAAAAACTTCAATTCTGGCAGATTATGTAAGACATAGACGTACGGAATTATTTGGGGGATGAAAGTTACGAAAAAAGATGTAAAATACAAGATTACAACTCCTAAATTAATCCAAACTTAGTATAAACATTATAATGGCAAAATATAAAGGTTAGGGTTTTTTAAAAAATCCTTAGGAAAAAAATTTAAAAATGCTAAAATTACAAATTAAAAACGAATTGTTTATTTCATAATAGTACAGGTGCAATTATCGAAGAATACGTTTAAAAATTTTTTTAAAAATTAACTTTATTACATTTTTCCCACAAATTTGGGGTTTAAATTTTTGGACAAAATTTATTTTTCCCAAAATTTTTAAAATTTTTTTAAAGGGGTGCCTTTTTTAATGTATTTTTTGGGCCCCAAATTAAATTTGAAAACGCGGCCTTTTTTAATGAAGGAGTTTTCGCGCATTTGAAAGAATTTAAAACCAGGTTGCCCGGCCTTTCTTTAATCAAATAAGTAGGATGAAATTTTTACTTCGTTTTCCGGGCCACCCGCACCGGTCCGAATCCTCCAACAAAAATTAAAATTTTTGAACGGGCCGGGATTCATTTGCGGGGTTACCGACAATTTTTTTGCTTTTGGAAATTTAACTCCGTGTTTCAGTATTTAAAGGGAACCAAAAAATTTTAGAGTTTAAATTTTGGCTTTACCAAAACTCAGATGTTCTCAATGCTTAAAAATATAGTTTTTGTAGGAGACCGTACACAACACATGTAAACGTTCAACCATCGTTTTGTTAAAAAGATATTAAATTATTATCTTTTTAACAAAACGATCAAAAATTCCAAGGTTTTCTTTATTTTTTAATACTTTCATTTATTTTGCATTAGTTTTTAAAAAATATCATAAGAACCGTTTTCAAGATATTCCGAAATGTTAATTATGCATAATTTAATTGTTAATATCTCGTTTCACAGACGATAAAAAGATTAGTTTTTTTTTAATTAGATAATGGACACTTTTATTAACCCTATATTTAAATTTTATTTAATTCTCAAGAGAAGCCGTTTTACGAGTTAACCGCCTTAATTATATTAGTGATATAATATATTTGATAGCACAGCACTCCGAGTGGTCGGACCACTTTTTCTTAAAATCTTTACAACCTTAACAAATACCTAAGAAAAAGGTATTTTGCTGTAAATGTCAAAAGGGTCTTGGTTTTATTACCTTTAGAAAACTTATTAGTCGAGAACTTTCAGAAAAAGTATAGGGATTTTTAACTACCCATTATTAAAGGTGACTTTTAACACCTTTTGTGGGGTTTTTAATTTAAGACCATAAAAGTATATTATATAGATATAAAAATGTTTGTTTTATGAAGGGAAAATTACATAGTCTCTAATAGCATGCCATATAAAGAACAGGAGTATGGAAGAATTTTTAAATATAGGTTAAAAAATATAAGAATGCAGTTTTTTTTCTTTCGTTAAAAACTGCTACAAATACTCGCGACAGTGGTAGACAAAAGTATCGCCTTATAATAAGAAAAACCCGGCCTGTCCACAAGTCTAATCCAAGGAAGTTTAAAGGTGTATGGAAGCCCAATGCTATGGCCCATTCGATCAAAAAATGTCCAGCCCAGTATGAAAATAACTGTCAGAGTTGGCCCCGCCGATTTTGCGCATAACGAAATTCCAGAAATAATTTAATGTGTTCCTACTTACACACTGATAAATCAGTGTGAAGTTAGCCAACACATTATACTTTATGAGAGCCGGAGTACCGTTTTTTTATTGATAAAAACCTTCTTATTTTAGTGATTAGTGTTTATTAAATTGTGACTATAATTTTGTGTTTATTGTTTGTTACTTATAATATCGTAACAAAATGACTAGAGGTTGTATGGTTTTGTCTTGCAAATCCGAGGGTAACATACCCGTCTTTTTAACTTTAGGTAAGTATTTTTTATATTTAAATTAGGTGCTTCTTATAAGACGTAACGTTAGGTAACCGAATAAATAATAATATATCAATTATTAATAATAGAAAATGAAAATTTCATAGGAAATATTAGTGAGAAAAGTAAGGCAATCTTAACTATCTTTTAGATGATTTCCACAATGTTTGTGTATTTCTGTGGATTATTAAAAAGAAACAAGGTTTACATTTAGATACTTTTATTTCATTTAATAATTTAGTACACTCTTCTAAAGATCAAAATTATTGATTACTGGGCGCAGGCAAATTTGAATATATAACAGGTCCTCTAATTGAATGAAAGGAAGTACAATTTTATGTTAAAGTTCCTTTTTGTTTTTCTGTATTTGTTTGGTAATTGTCTCCAAAGTTGCCTCCTCTCCGATTTTGACCAATTGATAAGGGTTTTTGGGCGTGATAACAAAATCTGCAATGTTTTTTCGAGATATTCATCATCAAAATTGAAAATCAAACTAACCTTATTTATATTTCTCCTTCTTTTGCACAAAATTTTGATTTTTACACTAAATTGGCACACAACATTTCAAACACCTTTTAAAACTTTTTTTATGTTTATTTTACACCTTTTTTACACTTTTATTTTTGAGCAAATATGTTGCTGCCTTTGAACTTAAAAGTTCGCAATTTAATGGAAAAAAGATGTAAAATAAATAAAAATACAAGGTTTTAAAAGGTGTTTATAAAATATTGTGTGCCACTTTAGTAAAAAAATCAAGAATTGGTACAAAAAAGAAGGGAGAATATAGGGAAAATGAGGTAAGTTTAATTTTCAACTTTGATGATGAAGATCTCGGAAACGAAACGTTGCCGAAAAGATTTTTCCAGATTTGTAATCAGCGTCCCAAAAACCCTGTATACCAAATTTGATCAAAATCAGAGAGGAGCAACTTCGAGACAATACCATTTGTTTAAAAATAAATTAGATTTTTGGTTTCTTAATCTTGCATTATCAACTTTTTAAGCTCGACATTCTGTACACAATAATATTTAACGGATACTGTTACAATGGATACTCAGGTACCAAAGGTTACTAAACATTTTTAACCACTGTTATTCTGTCTCATGAATGTTTGTTATTAGTGAAAGTATATGCCTAAAAGCAGTTATAAAAATTTTACTTTTTAATGTACACCAGAATCTTAGGATTAGATTAAACTCATTTACACTATCTTGCCCTTCTTTTATCACAAAATTGGTGATAAGTTTTTATTTGATTTACAAAGATTTTTGGTAAAAATACAAAACTTCCAAAAATATCGACCATTTAAATAGGAAGGCAGTAAATTGGCGCCATCTATTCTTTCCATATTATATCAGATGATATAAAATCCAATATTACACAATAATTTTAAATATTCTATAGTAGTATCCTTTAATAACCAACAATTTTGTGCAAAAAATAAAAAAAAAAAACAGTAAATGTTGGATTTTGACATTTGATGATGTCAATTTTATAGATAGTAACAAGGAATTATGGAAATCCGGCCCTGACCTACTATTCATTGCGCATATTCCGCGGGGCCAACCCCCCTATTCCCGCTGCCCTGCACGCCTGGACAATTTTGTTCTACAGTATTGGGCTTCCATACACCTTTAAACTTCCTTGGTCTAATCGAGATTGGAATGAACATTTTTTTATCTTCGTCTTCCGCCCATCTTTCTCTAACAAAAATTGATTGTTGAACGGGCCGGAATTCCCTTGACCAATACGGATCATTATACTTTTTTTATTTTAGTTTAATGTGTGATGCATAATTTTAAATGAACCACATTTAGCGCTGTTTCAAATAAGATCGAATACGATTTACCAAAGTTAAAGGTCCTCAATGCTTGAAAATATTATTTGTGTTGGAGACATAAGGTCTGTTCGTTATTCAGTAATATTTTACACTATTTTACACTTTTTGGACCCACTTAGTCCTAAAATACACCGTCCATAAGAGCGATTACGTAAAAAAAGAATAAAATAGGGTACACTATTTTTAATAACAAACAGACCTATGAAAACTTTGATTAATTTTGCTTTGGTTTTTAAAAAATATCGTAAGAGCTGTTTTCGAGATATTTCGAAATGAGTGTCTTGATTTGCGTCTTGATTTGCTTTTACCGGAGTCGTAGCCTCTTGGACTTATTGTGCCCAATCTCCCATTATCTTTAATACCAATCCTCCCATTTCACAGTGGTCCGAATTTTTTCAAAAGCCGAAATAATTCATTTTTGCATTTTATCTATATCACACTTACACAAGTAGCGTGAAAAAAAAATGTTTAAAAAAATCTAGCCATATTTGGTAAATTTGTACCGGGTTATTTTCTTAAAAAGTTTAAATTGGACCTTCACGTATAAAACTTTATTTTGCATTCACTTTTATCATATGAAGTCATATTCTAAATAATGATACTAAAAATAATATTGATATTAAAAAAAAAAATCGATATTATTTATTGTCGCTATCTGCATCCTCTAAAGCTGTAAAAGAGTTATCTGAGTCTGTGTCAGTTTCTACAGAAAACGAAGCAATTTCATTTGTCTGGATATCAGGTTTACGTAATAAATGGAGAACTTCAGAAAATAGGAAGGTGGAATTTTTCTTGGAAGGTTTTCTAAGTGAAGATATTAGTGGATCCGATGAAATGAGCAATCTATACTTCATATTTCTGTGTAAAATTTTCAGCCCCTTTCTCTTAGCTTCAACAGTGATTTTGGAAAATAGTTTTTTAGGACAGACTACAGTTACTCCGTATAAAGTGCTTGGTCTGGCTTCATCGTCTTGATGTTCTGAAAGTTGCTTGTTTATTTCGATCTTGAAATCAATAGGTGCATTGAGCCATTGCTTATTTTACCTTAAAGCCGCTTTTGACTAAACGTCATTATCTTGTTTTTGAAAATGTTTTATTAAATACGTAATTAAGCGTTCAATCAGAGAAGACTTTTTATATAGGATATTAAAAACATGTCTTCTGGTCAATATAGTCACATTTATTATTGATTCCTACAAGACATTTCAGGCAAATGTGTAAATATTCAAACTAGTAAACGAGATCTTTACTAAAAACTAACTAATTACTTTTTTGAAAAGTAGGAGCGGTAAATTAGCTTTGGCTAAAAAATATTTATAATCTGAATACAAAAAAACAATATTGAAAGTTATTCAAATGGTTAATTAAAAACAAAAAGAATTCAAGTTATCAAAAAAATGTTAACGAACTGATAAGCGGCTTTATCGTATGAGGCTCAGACGTATTCACCTAAAGACTGTTATGCAAATATGCAAGCCAATTTTTAATATGTTGTTATAAAATGATTAAGTTGTCTATTTAAATATTTATCGACATTGGGACTCGTAGGGCTTTTTTTGTAGGTGAACGCAAAATGAGCTAATAGTTGATATCTATTAATAAAAGAAGGGGAAATTAAATTATCTGTTATATCAAAATTTATCGAAGATAAACCTTTAAAACTATTTTATTATAAGCTACCCTCCTTGAAGATATTTTAGCTATAGTTAAATAAAAAATAATCACTTTTAACAAGACTCGGTCGATCTAAACTTTCCACAAAACACACTTTTATAAAGTCGAAAATATTGCCAAATTTTATAACTTTGAAAAGACCCTGACCTCAATATGGACCGGAAAGGGGGTATCAGATGCGCGGTTCAAAAATGAGATTTTATGGGCAAAAAATGTGTCCTCGCCGTGGCTCTAGTCATCTTTTGGGGGCCTAAATCATCCCAGAACGGACAAACATTTTAATTTTATTTACAAATTCGTCCCGGCCAATTCCTACTTCGTCAATTGATGAAAAAAAATATATATTACACTGGTTAGAAAAACCGGGGTTCTGGTTTTTTTGAACCAGTAAACTTGGTTTTTTAGATGTTGTTCTTAATAAAAAATCAACATATTATCCATTCACTCCTTAAATTCTCTATTCTTCTGAATTTAAGTATGGAAAGCCATAATTTTTTTGTATTGGTTCACAACTATGCGTTGTAGTTAATAATAATAAAAAATGGCGAATACGACTGAACATGACTTTGTGGCTTATCAAGAATTAACTTTTGTTTCTTAATTAACACAATCATAATTAAAAAAAATCACTTAATTATTTATTTGGGTTTTAAAAAAATCTAAAAAAATGTATTGCATTAATAAAAAAAGTCGGTAAGTATGATTACAACATAAAAATTATTCCCTTGGAGCATATACCCAAGACTCTTGTCCCCTAAAAAACGATCATTTGTGCAAAAAAAATAATAGCGGTATAAAACCCCGCTCTGCGTGCTGATTTGTCGGTTTTCCCCCGCGTCGATCTATCGGCACTTGGTTGGAGCCACGGAAAGGTTATACTGATTTTTTTTTTTTTTCGCACTGCCAAACGGCAAGGCTGCGTCTAGTAAATAAATGCTCGTTTTGTATAAAGACATTTTAGATGTTTAAATACATACAAAAATGTAAACAGGAAAAGAGTTAACGTTATTTGTTTGTTTTTTACCCTTCTGTTTATAAGTCTGTTCTAATCTCGCAAAAAACCGTTTATTGCCATATGCAAGTCCAGTCAAATAAACCCATTCCTAAACAACAGGTGACAGTGTATTACACGATCCCTTTACTGATCCCCAAGCAAAGCAAAACCCTTTAAATATATAGAAACCGTTCAAACTTTGTCGTTTTTGAACTGATATAAAACCGTGTAAAGTTGACGTCACGCGTTTAATAAATTCTAACAGTTTAAACCATTTTACGGCGGTACAAAAACTGGGTTTGAAATTAACCCTATCTTTTTTGCCCCTATTTTTTTTATTTAAATTTTGAAATAATAATTTTGTTACCTCATTGTTTATATTACTACCTAACATAATTTATATATGTATAGAAACGCAAAATAAAAAATTTAGTATCTAAATATAAAAAAATATTTCATAAATATAAATTAATTAATGACAAAAAATTTTGGGTCCGGCACTGGTCATGTTTTTTTAAAACGCATGCTTAATGACCTATCGTTTTTTGTGCGCGGGTCGTAAACTTGCCATAAATGCGATTAGCGATTATATATCTAAAGTTGGTTATCTATGGAAAAACGTAACAAGAGCATACAGTATTATATCCAACATATAGATAGGTGGTTTATTCTTCTACATACATACAAAATATTTTACCTTAAAAATAACTTTAAAAAAATATTAGTTATTTCCGCTTTTTTATTTTTTGGGAGCAGTGTGCATTTGTCTTGTTTCTTCTACAAGTCTGTATAACCTCGAGACTGGCTGATTGATATATTTCTGTGGGCTCATTTTGGGGTTTCCCTAAGCCTGTAATTTGTGATTTAGCCACATTCCACAGGATATGGTAGCCTGTTTCTTCCCCCTTGTCGCAATTTGCAACAAAACCTAATTGATGAGCCTATCTTGTGTAGGTGTCCTCTTAGGGATGTGCCCCGTTAGCAGCCACTGTTTTGCGAAGTCTTTTCCCACTTTGTTTCAGTAGTTATTCCTTTGTTCTTTTGGATGGGCCTCTTTTGAAGCCTTTTACATGCCGTATTTTACTGATTTTCATCAATCAGCCCTTTGCATCCACTGCTGGATATAGGCCTCCCCTTTCCCACTGTCCTCTATTTAAAGCTTTTGATTTCGTCCGTCCATCGCGTGGAAGGTCTTCCCCTGTTCTTTGTCAGCTGTTGGTCTCCACTCAAAAAGCCTTTTTTTTCCCTCCTCCATCTGTCATGCGGGAACATGTCCGCCCAGTTCCATTTTTGCTTAGCCACCTGGTAGATAACATCTGGACTCCTGTTCTTGCCCGTAAGTCCTCATTTCTAACGTGGTCGAAGTGACACCAACCCAACTTTCCATCTTGCGTTGTGTTATTCTAACTTCCTAGCAGTTGTGACTGTCAAAGTTAAAGTTTCGGGGGTAGGTCTAACCCCGGAGAATGCACTGATTAAAAACTTTTTGTTTTAGACAAATTGGAAGATAACTCTAAACACATCCCCGAGTCTGCCATATGCAGCCCAAGAGAGCTCAATTCTTCTTTTTAATTCGCATGTTTGGTTGTCTCTCGAGATTCGTACTTCATGACCAAGATATGCACCAACTTCACCTCACAGTCACCGATAGCAATATTTCCACTAGGGACCAGATTCGTCATAAATTTGGTTTTTGATATGTACATTTTTAGTCCGAACTGAGCACATACTTCCTGAAGATCTTCCAGCATTTTCCTGATATCTTCTGGATTGTCAGACAACAAAGCTATATCATCCGCGAAACGCAGATTTGTTAGGTTTAAGCCATCTATATTTAAGCCCTTTCCGCTCCATTCAAGCATCTCGAAGGCGTATTCCAGAATGGTGATAAACAGTTTGGGTGACATAGTATCACCTTGTCGTACTCCTCTAGCGATTCTTATGGAGTTCGTGCAGTTTTACCATCATGGTAGCATTTTTATTATATATATTTTACTGATGCTCCCCCAGAATTCCTCGTGTTTGTTTCGGATTCATTCACTGGTTTGCCCTCGTGCTGTGGTTTTGGTCACTTTAAGGACAGGTTCTGGTCCATAGTATGATGTGGATGATCCCTGCCTCGATAGCGCATTCGCATTTTCGATGCCTTCTATTCCCGAATGTCCTGGTACCCACAGGAGAGCTGTTGCGTTCTCCCAGGACTTCCAGTTCTTTTTGGCATCCCTATGTCAGCTTGGACGTTACCTGGGGTTTACCTAGTGACGCCTTGCTGTCTGTTATTTTACAGATCCGCTTGTTTTTATAAGCCCACATGTTATTTTCTTTTGCACAGTGCAGTAAAGCATATATTTCCGTTTAAAATACAGAGCTGTGTGTTCCTAGTGAAATGGAGAATTGTGAATTCCTCATTTCACTGTACACACCCGCTTTAGTCCCCTGCTCGATCTGTATACCAGATAATGTCTCCGTTCTAATAAAAAAGTTGATTGGAAAAAAATGAAACTTTAAAAGGCTGAAGGGATTTTGTATGGTGCCGGCATTACAGATTGATTTTAGTTTTTTTTTTGTTATAAAACTTTGAACACGTTTATCTCAGAACCCCTTTTTTTTTTGGTTGGTATTCTCGATTTCTCTGGAACCACTAAACCGATCTTTATGACATTTACACCACATATTCTTTACAGTATTCGCTTCCTCGTATCGAGTAGAAAATTAAATTTTTAATTTTAACTTCCTTTTTTGTGACAAAAAACCCTAATTTTTCTGTTTTTTATTTTAATATTTGCTATTTGGTTATTAATTAAAAATAATTATTTCGGCTTGATGCGAGGTAACCATTTATGTATTGAACTATTCAAGGATGCAGCGATATATCAACTTTTGGAGAAGATCCGTTCATTCACAGTTTTTTTTTCATATTAAACAAAATAACATTTTTTGATGTTTTTTTATGTAATTTAAGAGTGTTTTGATTAAGCCCAATAAAATTATATTTATATCTATAAAACTTTTTGTGTAAGAAATCGGGCATATTGACATTTTTTAAGGGCCGAAACTAGAATGACCCCTACATGATATTGTATATATTATTATTATTAAGTTGCTAGTTAGCTAAGAATTTTGTCAATCATTAAGAAAAGTATTGTCGTAAAGTAAGGTTGTTGGTCCGGAAGTGTCGTCCAAAAATTAGATCTTTTGCAAGAACCCTTCCAAACCAAAAAAGAACACAATAATTATTGTAATTTTGCTAGCGACTCATCTTAATAGTACTTCTTCCTATAAATATTACTTGGTTTCTCACAAAAAAAAACATTATGCTGTCATCGCTTCGGCTAAAACAAACATTGTTGTGCATCCTGGTGATTAAACTTTATTTTTTTACATGCCACCGCTGTTTGTTTTAGTAAGTTTATAAAAAAGCTAAACGGTTCCGGTATATAAAATTCACAATTTAAAGGTAAATATTGATTGTGTGTTTAACATTAACACTGAACTTTGAGTATCGTTGGGTAAATATTTCACAATTAAAACTATACAAGCTTTTATAGCAAAAATATATACATACAATAATATACAGGGGCACAGGATTAAAACATATTTTGTTATTTTTACGATTTATTAACTTTCCATACGTGGGTTCAGAGACTCTGTATAACTTATAGTATGTCTCAAAGTATACCGTGTTATCTCTTGCATTCATTTATGGATTATACCTGCCGACAGCAATAAAACTGCGGATCGGTAAGTATTAAAGGACAGAACATTAGGGACGGACTTTAATAATATAAAGATTTATAATTCTTTGTTTATTTGGGTAAGTATAATCTTAAAATTACATTAAGAAATTAAATATATGCAAAGTTTTAATAAATTTATAACTGCATTATCTATACATAATTACATTTTTAATCTAAATATCTAAATCTAATTCTGTTTCACTATCAGAGTCATCATTGAGATTAATTACAATAGGATTTATGTTGTTTTGGATAGAAATGTAAGAGTCCTCAATTTTTATAATGTGCTGTAGTGAGTTTTTCCAGCTCTCAACTGGTATGTTAGTAATTACATTTTTTATCAAATTTATAACACTGGGACTTAAAGTAGGTGTAACATTTTCTGCTCTGATCTTTGATTTTACTTGGTTCCACAAATGCTCTATGGGGTTAAACATACAGTGATACGGAGGAAGCCGTAAGACAGTATTGCCCAGCCTGTTCAGCCAAATTATCACATACATATTGTTTTTTAATTGCATATGAATTTAGGACATCCAAAAGTTGCGTTTTTTGTTACTAAATTCAAAATAAATATTATTTTCTAACAAATATTCCTGGATTTTTTTTGAACTTGATAAAGCTGGTGCTTTGTGTAGCAGACGGCTGTGGTAGCTTGCGTTATCCATGACAATAACACTGTTTCAGTAACACTAAACCCTTGTCTTTATTGTTATTGATACAACGTTTTAGGATGTATCTCCAACCGTTTTCAAGTGATAAGTGATTCAGTTATCACTTGAAAACGGTTGGAGATACATCACTAACCGAAACGTTGTGTATCAATTAACAAATAAAGACAATGGAAGTCCAAGATTTTAGTGTTACTGAAACCATAACATTAGTTAACACTTTTAAAGAAATAACACTGTTGTTTGGAATATTTTTAAAAAAATGATTTTGTAACCAGTTTTTAAAAAGTTCTGCACTTGTATCCTCATGATAATCCAAACTAGAATCCTTAATATTATTTACAGACAACAGCAAGCAGTTTGGGACAAATCCGTCTTCTGAACCAGCGTGTATTATGGTAATGCGTTTTCCTTTATTTGAAGGTGCTTTCGTCTGATAGTTTTGACTGGAATCAACCCATCCTTTTGATACTGTGTCGTGTGTATCGAACCGTGTTTCATCAAGGTAAATTATGGATCTGTTTTCTAACCTTTAATTTCTTGAAGGCAATTAAATCTCCAAGTGCGTAATCTGTGCAATTCCATTACTATTTGTCTTTTGTCTATTTTGCGGTATTTAAATCCCATTTTACAAACAACTGTATGGAGGGTGGCACGGCTAATATTTCTATTGGTTTCGTCTTCGTCTAGCTTCTTTTTCAGTTTATCCAAGGTAGGAATAACTACGCTTTCATAAAGACAATATATTTTTCTTCTTATTAAGTCCTGATCACTATTGTCTATACGGTGAGATTGAAAATCACTACATTTTTTTCTTTTGTTCAATTCTTTACTAATAATAATATCCCTTATCGATAATATTGGAGTTCTTTTTAAGTAGACAGGTTTCTTTTAAAGCTTTTTGTTTAATTAGACCTCTACTGATTTAAGTTTCATACACATTTTTTACAACCTGTTTTGCATCTAATGACAAATGATTTCGACGCGACATACTTATAATATTCCCGTAAAACAACTTTTTCAAAACGCACAGTAAAAACACTGCCACTAAATTATTAGCCAAAATTTGTATATGCCTAATGGTTAATACTCAAGAAATACCTGGCCCTTATGAACAAATGGGTTTACCCAATAACAATAGGTAATAAAATTGTTAAAGGTTTATTGGGGTATGGTCCGTCAAAAGTCGTAAAACAACTTTTTCGAAACGCACAGTAAAAACACTGCCACTAAAATATTAGCCAAAATTTGTATATGCCTAATGGTTAATACTTAAGAAATACCTGGCCCACCCCTGCCCTTATTTTTGGTTTTTATCTCCATTTCGTTAAGGTTGTCTAAGTACAGAAAAATGCAGATATTTTTCCTTGAAACTTTCGACACATTGGGAATGAGTGACCGCAAAAACAGCATATTTTTAGCCTATTTTCTCACAAACTACTAATATATTATTAATTATTAAAAATTCAAATCAAGTACTTTTTACCAGTATCTATAAAAAAACCACCTCCTATAACTAAGGGGTGAACTACCTCCGAACGTGATAACATACAAAAATATTATAGCAATATAAGAAAACTCGAATATTTTATAATAAATTTTAGCTTTCTATTCAGACGATTAAGCCGACTTGATCTAATCATTCCAAAGAGGGTTCGTTTTCAGAAAAAAAAAGTTTAGAATAATTAGATCAAGTCGGCTTAATCCATCTGAACAGGAAGCCTAGATCTATTATAAAATATTTGAGTTTTCTTATTTTGCTATGATATTTTCGTATGTTGTCACATTCGTGGGTAGTTCAATCTTTTGTTACAGGGGTGGGTATTGGGTAAAATGGTTTTACCCAATAACAATAGGTAATAAAATTGTTAAAGGTTATTGGGGTATGGTCCGTCAAAAGCCATAACGATATACTTTGAGACAGACTATACCAACACTTTATTCACTACTTAACAATGTTACAACTCTTTCTATACCTATGCAATCGTTTCTAAACATTTCTAAAATATAGAGCTGGAACGGATCCTTCAAAAAAGAAATCGATTTACCGATCCGAATCCTCGTAAAGAAATCGAATCACCAATAGAATAAATATATATAATATATATATATATATATATATATATATATATATATATATATATATATATATATATATATATATATATATATATATATATATATATAAAATATTAGGCTGAGTCTAATATAAGTACTTTTCTTAAGTTATGCGTGTAATATACTCCCACGCAGTTCTTGCCATATGGGAAAATTTTTACAGACAGTCAACCAAAACTCATTTTGATGTAAAGGTTCTGCTTATTTAAAACTAATTAAATCCCTACGCAAAATTTAAATCCAGCATTCAGTATGCGAAAACGTAAAATTTATCAAGACTAAAGTATCCTTTATTTTGCAATATTCAAAGAAAAAGTTATTTAAAGAATTATTTCAGTAATTAATTTTTATATCTAATTACGAAATCTACATGCGTACGAAAAAAGGGTATTTTTATTTTACATTAAAACAAAGGTTTAATTATCGGACCTGAAGGTATCTTATGAATAATAACTGCAACATGACAACTTCTAGTAGAAGTAAGTTATAAATTAGTTTTCCATTTATCATTTGATTTATTATCTCAAACTATACCATCAACATAAATTGAAATTGTTTTAATTGTGGGTGACAACTACAAAACCTTTAAAGCCTTATTTTCAATAAAGGCATTCCGAAATATCTTTCTCATCAAACTGTTGGACACATAATGCAAAATTTAAGTAGTGGAAGTTAAAACGATTCAATAAAAAAAATCAATTCTCAAGATGATAAGATTTTGACTTGTAAATTATCCAAGCCTTTGTTGAAAATCCAAGATTTTAAAATATGGAGTCTTCTGAATTGAAAGACCTACTTAAATTACTGTGGAAGATTCTTAACAAATCATTTTCATCCCTATAAACATTTTGTCACATTTGTTCTGGAACTTTGATTTTAGGTTTTGATTTTTGTTGGTATCAAGTATGATGAAACAGACCCGTATCTTTATAGAAAAAATAATGTTTTCTACAAGCTGTTTTACGTCAAATGAGTTGTTAGCTCAGAATATCGTGGTGAGTAAGCTAACCCGCGTTTTTATCCATTGGATATTTTTATTTAAGACAAATGTTGTGTGAATTTTAATAATCAATGATACCCATTTTTTCAGGGTAATATAACTGGATTTTACCTTCATTTTTGAAATAGTTGTTATTTTATTAATGGCCTTCAGTGACATAAATATTTGTGGTATCACATTATGTCGCATCCATATTTAAGAGCTGTTAAATTTTTAGAAATTTTATTGATAGAAATTTTCAGAAATTATTGCGACAGGATGCTGAACACTGGATTATTGTTTATATTTAAAGGAAAATTATTTCACGACCATTTCAAAATATCGATACTTAGAAAGATAATAACCATTTCATGAAATCTAATTGTTTTGAAAAGTTGTTTCAAAATTTCCAAGTTAATAGAAAATGATGGAAAAAAATGGCTATATTAAAATTATTATACTAATTTTCTTTTGTTATAATGATACTTATTTGTTTATATTAAAGCTTTTATTTATTCCATTACTGATTTATGAAATAAAATATATATATTTTAGGTGGTTGATTTCGTAATTAGATATAAAAATTATATTCTAAATAATTCCTTTAAATAATTCTTGAATATGAAAATAAGGGTACTTTATCTTGATAAATTTATTTTCATATTTTATATTGTATTTAGTTTTATAGCATTCTACATCAAAATGATTTTTTTATATATAAAAATTTTATATGAAAGAATGTGACATGATATATATATATATATATATATATATATATTTATATATATTATATATATATATATATATATATATATATATATATATATATATATATATATATATATATATATATATATATATATATAAGCTCTTTAAAAAACTTAAGAAATATTATATATAGTACTAATTTAGACCCCCTTATCAGATTTCACTTACAAAAGCTATTTGTTTAACAACAGTAATTCCTTTACTCGAATAAGTGGCGAAGTCATTAAGGCCATTAAGCCACATTTAAGAAATTATGATAATTAAAAGTATTAAAGATTTCATTTATTTAAGTGCATTCTGCCGAGTGTAAAATATCTTAATTGGAAAGTACGCACGAAACAATTTATTTTATATAAACTTGTTTTCTTAATTAATATAATTATTGTAATAGCGTTTGGACAGATTTACCATGTCATTTACTACAGAAACGAATTTGTTATTAAACAACAAATAACTCAGGTTGAAGTTTAATTTCATATTTATATAACATTTTCTGCGAATTTAGAAAAAGTTTCTTAATGCAAAATAAATTGTACTAAAAATTTGGATCTTATACATTTAAAAATATTGTCTTTGTATTGAAGCGAAGGATAATAAATAATTATGTTTACATTTTTTGTCCTAAATCCAATTGTTACACACAATTAACAAAACAAAATGAATGTTTATTTGTCTTTTCTAGTCCAAACTGCACTAAAAGTACTTAAATAAACACCAATTATTCAACAAAATCACAAAAGAAACTTAAAAACCTTTTAAAACACACACGATCAAATGGCCAAACGAATGTAAACAAAACTATTCAGTACCGGTGGTTACGTTACAGCCGCTGCACGCTTTCCCTAAATTTTCCAACGTACGTTAAATGAAACTGAGCCATCCCTGTGTAGTTTATAGTCGTTGCCTTTAGCTTCACTTTGTATCGTCAAATGTCAACGCTATATGACACATCGTTGCAAACTGCATACAATTCGCTATCGAAGCGAGTTGGAAGAAAAAATGTGTGTGTTAATTAAAGAAAGTTTATCGATTTTGAATAATTTAGCTGATCAAATGCTCAAATTGTTCACTGTTATTGGCAAGATAATAATAAAGCCTGTTATAAAATTTCTCAAAAACGTTGGCCTTGTCTTGGTAATAGTTCTTTCTCCATTCCAGTGAGATTCTATCTGAGTTCTTGAATATTTGCAGTGTATTTCTATACACCTTAGTTTTTAAATAACCGTAGAGGCAGAAATATAAAGGAGTTAAGTCTGGTGATCGTGCGGGTCATTCCATTGCATCTCATCTGCCCATCCATTTCTGCGCACAGAAATGATATTTAAAATATTTAGCCGTTGCAAACATATATATTTGCGTTAAAATTTGATCTTAAACGTATGAACAAGGAGGAGCAAGCATTAGGTTAATTGCCAGGTAAGGAATGCTGCAAACGAAAGCATTTTTTGGTGAAAACACCAAATCCCTAAAAATAACTTAACAAGTCCACGAAGGCTGATGCCTAAGTACTAACGTACCGTGGGTGTCTAAGTCTTAAGTGTGGTGAGAGGGAGTTTGTTTACACGGGACTTAAATATTTGGAGATTGGGAAGAGAAGGAAAAACTTCTGCGGGCAGCAGGTTCCATAGTCTTGACACTCTAGGGATAAAGGAACAAAGAAAGCGGGAAGTTCGGGGCCTCTCTAACTGAACTGTAAAAGGATGCATAAAAGTTGCAATAAGTGTTGCTCTGTTGGGAGCTGCCAGAGAAGCAATTATACCTTTGAGCAGAATCCGTGAAAATATCTATAGAAGAGCAACTGATCCCCCACAGCTCGACGGTGGGCAAGAAGAGGAAGCCTTTCTGTGAGCGTTGTATCATTAACAAGACGAACGGCTCTTCTTTGAATGGAGTCCAGAATGCTAAGTGTTGTAGGGGACGCCATTCCCCAGACATGAAAACAATATTTTAAAGAGGATCTGATTTGGGATACATACAGAGTGTACGCCTGTGTATAATGAATTTTGTAAAAAAATGTCATCCATGCAAACAGCAGTTAAATAATTTTCACTAGTATTTCTGCGCGCAGAAATGTTATCAGAAATAATATCGTGTCAAGCAGCCTTAACTAAAAGCAATACAAAATATAGCTAAAACACACACAGACATTATAGTGTTTATTTTACAAACGATGCCAAAACGACTGTAAACTACGAGGTAAACTATAAACCTGAAGAGCTTATAACAACCGCCTTCTAGTTTAAAATCTGTAATATTTATTCTCTATCATCATAATCATCAATCTATCAATCTAACTCCGCAAACATTATTTAGTCGGTGCATTTATATTTATAAATAAATTTTGAGAAAATTATAGTGTCCGTGAACTTATCAAAGCGTCCAACTCTATATCTAATTATAACCCAACAGCGAAATCAGTTTTATCCTGTTAAAATTGAGCTTGAAATAAAGAGATTCGCGACTTTTAATGGATATCGATTAACAGCTGTTATATTATATGTGTTACGAGGATGGTTCAAATGTAACTAGGGTTTTCAATTTTCGGCATCAGAATCCCGTTCTAAAATAGCGGAATAATAAACAAATCCCGCTATTAAGGTTAACAAATTTTTTATTAAAAAATTTGTTATAAGCAATAGCAAATAAAAATGCAGATAAACGAAACAAAATAATAAAAACATAAAAACAAAAAACAATTGTACATTTTCGTATAAAAGGATAAGTAGGTAAAAAATCAAACTACACTTAAGACTTTCCTTAAAACATTTTGCTTAGTAAAAATAAAATATGTTCTTAAAAACTCCAATGCATCTAAAGTTAGGTCACTTAAGCGCAATCTAAAGGCGCGTTTACACCAAAGTTGACAATTAAAAGTTGACAAAACATTGTTTGTAGAAAACTAAAAGTTGCACATCTCAAATTAGAGCAACAAGTGAAAGATTTTTTTTAGAAAACTAAAAGTTGCTGTTCTCAAATTTAGAGAAACAAGTAGAAAACTTGTTGCCAAAGAATTGGCGCGAAAGGTTTAGATAGTAGTTCCCCAGTTACCTTCAGTTTTCTACAAGTTGCTTGCGCAAATCGCGCAATACAAATCTTTCACTTTTAGTTTTCAACTTTCTTTGTTCTTTACCGACACTGCCGGGAAACCAAAATTTAGTGGAAGACAGAAAAAGTTACTGTATTTTGTAGAAAAAGCAACAAATTGTCGCAACTTGTGAAAAACTTAGTGGAAGACTTTAATGTAAACGCGGCTTAGGTTTGGTTGGAAATGAAACCCCCGAAGAAAAAACTGTTTTAGCTTCCACACTTGTGGGTGTGGTACTATCAGTAGATATTCGTAACACTGTCGCAAATATAGCCTTTTAATCCTCCATGCTCATAAAGTGCCATTCCTTTTTAATTAGGATAAGAGTATTAAGACGTATCATAAGTAAATAACCAAGGATTAAGAATAGAGCAATATATTTTATACGAGAACTATCAAGAACAAATAACGAATTTTTACGCCACCAAAAAGTTTGCGCAAGATAGGTACTGAGATTGCCCTTTATGAAACAAAAATAGCGACGTGTTGAGTCTGTACTGCTCCTTAGACGATCTCATGGTGATTTTAAATTTCTTGTTTACCTGCGACAAACATTTTACTACAATATATATATATATATATATATATATATATATATATATATATATATATATATATATATATATATATATATATATATATATATATATATATATATATATATATATATATATATATATATATATATATATATATATATATATATATATATATATATATATATATATATATATATATATATATATATATATATATATATATATATATATATAAAATATAAGAATGGTTCCGAAAAAGGGATTGAGCGGCTCAAAATGTTAAGACGATGATGATGTTGCCGACTTTATGCATGACTGACTTGCCACAACGCAACGTGGAGAAATACTGATAAACCTCTTAGACTCTATAAAATATTCTGATTCACCTTCCAAGTTAATAAAAAAATGGATCATGGTGGCCTATATTAAATCTGGAAACACTATACGTGCAAGTTTAAAACACATTTATTATTTTTTTGTTGAATAGATACTATCGCATACACACTGACAGACCGTGTATCAGGTGGTCTAAAAAGATAAAAACGATGGCCAGAAATTTAAAAAATTAGCATTTATCTTATTCTAGATTGTATGGACGAATGAATTGATGGATATATTGTTTTCAATAGAAAAAAAAATTATCACATAGGAATTTATTTATTAATACATTTCCAATCTCCGGAAATAAAAAAATTTTTGATTTTATGTTTCTACTTTGTTTTGTCTCTACATTTTTTAAAGATCTTTAAGTTTAATTTTAATTATGTATTTGTTGTTTTTTAATATTTTGTATTTTTTCTATGATGTGTTTTTTAAAATGGCAACAATGATTATTTTGGACGTTGAATATGTTTAATTATAACCAAAAGTTGTTATTTCTTGAATTTTAACAGGTTATCGACTAGTAATTGTTTAAATTATATGGTTTATATTAAGTATTAAATAAATTTATTTACTTACTATATTTGCCTCCTTTACTTTTATTCTGTTTGGCAAAATTCCCATATTGGCACAAATAAAGTATACATATCACAAAACAAATTGGTCTTATGCACTTCATTTTCACCAGGTGTCTTTTGTTCACCTAAATACACAAAGCAACACTTATAACTATATTTTTAAAAATATCATTGTCTTAGGAATAGAGTCCCTGAATATAAGATATATATGTTATTAGGGTGATTTAAAAAAAAAGAAGTAATGCTACTAATAGTAGGGTATGTCCTGGAAATGTCTTGGATTTTTGCTAAATAGTAGCATATTATGAAATAATGGGTAATTTAAAAATAAATATACCATGAGAAAAGCTTTTCTTATTAATTAATGTTTATTGTTAGTTTAAAGTAAAATCCTAAAATTAGTGTTGCTACTTTTCTAGTTTTATTTAAATTGATATGGAAAAAAATAATTTTTTTGACATGACTGATCATAAAGTATGTCAAGGGAAAGTTATGGTTTGTGTGAGTACTAGGCAAAATAAACCTTACCCTATAAACAATAAAATCTTTCGATACTAATTCAAAAATTTCCCTATGGCAATATTAAATAAAAACCAACAACATTTTTCTATTATAAGCAAAAAACAGCCAAAACTTCTTTCTCTGCCCTTTGATTTTATTTGTTTAATAATAATACAGCATATGAGTAAAAAAATGCATGTCACTAAGGTGGCATTTTTAAAAAAACTTTGTTCGAGCTTTCCAAGAGCTCTAGGTACACCTATAAGAATTCTAGTAAAGTTTATGGCAAAAATTATCGGGGGTAATTCCACGAGTGCTTAAAAATGATCTGTTTAATTTTTATGCACGAGCGGTATTTAGGGAGAATATTTCTAGAATGGAGAAATATGGGAGTATTATACTACTAAAATGGGTTTTTTAATTTCATGCAACATAATTAAAACTATATATCCATTTCTTTATCGTGTACATGACCAAATCGACTTATTTTGACTGATTTTGACGTTTGTAATTGACAATACAAACAAACAGGTTTGATTGTTCTGTGTTTGTAAGACAAGTTGTCTAGGCAACGTGAAATTTCCGCAAATTTTTTTTGATTTTTAACGTGTCTTGTGGAAAAATTTATACATGAGTGAAATATTCTACAAAATTTTGATAAAAGTTTTCATACGATTGTGTGTTTGCTAATCAAATTAAATCTCAAAAAAACTATTATTATAATTTATGTGAAACTCATTCGTAAAAACTCCTATTTTCTAAACAACTGTCAATTGATTAGCGCATAATATATCCAATCTTAGTAACGTTTACAGACGAAAATAATAGATGTTTTGGTAAATAATTTTTTACAAAAAAAAAACTCTCGAAAATAGCCTTTTTTTGTCAAAGTAAACAACTTTAATTTAATTGTAAGCACAATGGCTTTTTGCTTGTTCTTATGGGTGTAGGTTTCGCAGAAAAAAGTCGGTAAAACGTTAAAATTGACAACTTTAAAAAAAAATCATATCTTGAACACTTTTAAAGTTGAAAAGGTAAACGTCGAGAAAATAATTATTTATAACATTTTCTATTGTAAAAATTTAAGTTAGAATTATTAAATACCAAAATAATATTTATTTTGATATTAAAATAATTATTATTTAAATCTTGGGACAGTTATGGTAATAATTTTCAGAATAATTTTCGTATGCGTAAAGTGGTTCTAAAACTGACAAGCTTTTTACAAAAAGTTCCGGCATTTACATTTTTAAACAAATCCAACTAAGAAGCTCCAACTTACAGCCTAAAAATATTTTCTTTGAAACTAAACATTCCTCTGCTGTATATTATAATAATAATAAAAAAATTAGAACCCGATTTAAATGTAGATTTTTCCAACTTAAAAAACTAGATTTTGCTGAAATGTTTATTGTTTTTTACCCTCTTGCCACAAATATGTTGATTTATATTTTTTTGCATAGAAAAAATAATATTAATTTATTGTTTTCTAAAATAAAAAAAAATAAAATTAGAAATTAAAAAAAAATATTACTTGTTTATCACTTTTTTGCTAACACATAAAAGCAGCAACACACAACAAAAATAATAATTATAAAAATTTCATAGAAACGATCACCCTATTAACAATTTTTTTTACCATAAAAAGTTTATCCTAGCAAAATTTTAAATATTTCGAAAACCACTTTTTATTATTATGTCATTTAACAAAGTATCCCCTATCGATTTGATCAATTTATCGCACTTCTCGAAAATTTCTCGTATTTTCGTTCTCGTTAAACACGTGTTCGAGAGCCTGTGGCGCGCGCGAGTACAGACTTCTCGTCGTTCAGATCAAGACTGATCTTAGGCTGAAAGCCAAGTCAGATTTAACTTTTGTCTTTTGCATCCGAAGGTAAGGTACCGCCGCGGACGCCTGAAAGGCCAGAAATAGCATCTAGTGACTGAAGAGATTGCTGCACGAAGAGACATGTTCGGGGTATCTTTTTTTGTTATACTTTATGAATAAAAGTTACTTGCATTATAAATAATGTAAATAATATAAAGTCTATTAAAAATAATAATAATAACACAGGTCCACAAAAATGTGGTGTGTGCTGGGTGTCAGACTAGGATCTTCTGGCGTATTTTTTTCCGCTGAACACGAATCTGAAGTCAAAATTGGGAGTCAAACAGCAAAATATCTCATAAAACAAAAAATAAAGCTTTTTAAAATGTCTTTATAAAAAGTTATATAAATATTAATAGGATAAATAATTAAGGAGATATAAACTAAAATGTACTTTTAACAAAAAATTTCAGTCCAAAATAAAATAATTTTTTTATAAATGTGATTTTTGGGTTTTTTATTAAATATCTTTTATTTAAATAATTTTAATTCCAAATTTCTTAAAATTTGCAGAAAAAAGCCAAAAATAAAAAAAAAAATCCAATTTTTTCCAGGGTTATACTTTGAAAAAATCATAAAAAATATTTTATTGATTATAACTCGAAAAATATTGCATTTAGACAAAAAGGTTATAAAACCTAAATTAAAGGTCTTGTAAAAATACATAGTTTATGTCATATAAAGTTTCGTGCATCTTTTACAGTTTTTGAGATATGGACGTTTTAAATTTAAAAAATCTTCAATATTTGAAATAAGCCTTTTCTCGATTTTTGGCTTTCAAGTTTGTGTTCAGCGAAAAAAAAATACGCCAGAAAATCTTAGTTTGACACCCAGCACACACCCTTTTTTTTTGTAAACCTGAATAATAATGAACTTTTATTTAATTATATTTTTCTTGACCAAAAACAATTAAATATATTGCTTTTCAAGTAGTAAAAAAGATTAGAATTTCTTACTATTTTTTTAATGAAAATATCCTCTTTATATCATTTTCTTAAAATGAAAAATTTAATTAAGGTGATAAATTTAACATTCCTTCTATCCTTAAAACAGAAAACAGTATTAGATTTTAAATAACAAAATCAAAACCATGTAAAGAATTTTAAAGAGTACCTAATGTAGATTTTTTGTAAATTTAATTTGTTAATCAGATTTTCATAAAATATCTTTTATGTTTTACCTATCTATTATTGATCTATAATACCTTAGAAACGGAATATGTTATGATAGCAATAATACCTGACTTTACACTAGGGATATAAGCGGGCATTATGATAATGCCCGCTTATCATTCCTAATACTAATATGGAATTTTATTGCTTATCCAATTTTATTTCTCTCACAATAAAGATAAGTTTATACAAAAAATAATTTTTCTTTAAACAATACTAAAAATTAAACTTTATTTCCAAAATAAAAATTACAATTTTGAAATGTCCCGGAAAATGTAGCTGATCCCACTATAGAATGGTCGGTGTTTTTGTGATGGTAGCACTAACGCTTTTTTTGTATAGAAGAACAGTCCATTAAAGAATTTTCAATAGTCGATACAAATTAACCTCGGAATTAACTGAATTGGCAATCATTTTGGCTACTTTGTTTTTGGATGAAATACTTTCTTCTATATTCCTTTACTGAAGAGTTTTTTCCTTTTCCCATGTTGTTTAGCGTTTCAAACGAAGCACCTGCCTCAACAGTAAAGTTGACGATGTGCGCCCAAACAGGGGCCCGGTGTAATTCGTTATCCAGTTTTAAAAATTTTGCGATCAATGTTGGGACGCTTCCTATGGTATTTTTTCAATGGGTTGTACTGTCATCACCCTTTCTATAGGTAGAAGAATCTTCGCTCCTTTATTCCAGCTGGTCTTAATATTGTGTACTTTTTTATTAAATTTAAAGCGCCTAAATCTTCTTCAATGATAGTAAAACTTTTGAAGTTGAAGTTTTAGTTTCTGGTACCTTTATAACCAAGACTGTTCCTCTATCTTCAATGTCATCAATGATCATTTTGCCCAAACTCATCTCGTCTTAAACCTCAAAAACACCCATTACCAATATGCTTTGTGAACCAAGTAGATATCATCAGGGCCTTCTTAATAATTTATATTTTGTTCTCCTTCCAACTTTAGACTTCTTCGGGACGTATCCTTTCGACTTAACTTTTAAAAAAGATATGAGACGATGATATTGCGAAATGTCTATATTTTTCATAGACCGCATCAACGTAGACCTTAGGGTGGAATACTTGGCCCAGAGAGTTCGGACTGTTTTTTTCCGACTAAAAATAATAAAGTTTTTTAAAACTTGTAAAAAATAAACACTTCCAGTTCCTGGAAATATGCCATTAAAACGTTTTCGATTATTTGAAGAATTGCGTTCGCATCTTTCCAAATACCAAATATGCCATACTCCCGATCATACTGTTGCCTTGATTTAACTGGCAAAAGTTTTTCCCGGTCGCATGGCCTTTTCTCTTATATTTTGTGGAATTTCTTCCATTTGAGCAAATGTTAAAAAAAAAATGCCAACTGACTAACTGACGAAACATCAAGTCAAACTTAACACCCGTCATTATCTACTTGTATACAGGTACAGGGTGCACTTTTTTTATATTGCGAATAAATAATGTAATTAGTCATTGAAAAACTCTTTTTTGGGTAAAACATAAAGCATTGTATGCACCACGGGCTTTACTGGACTATAATGCCCATCAGGTCGAAATCTATTCTATTTCGACCTTCAGGGCATTATAGTCCCAGTAACGCCCTTGATACATAAATAGCTATTAAAAAAATTTAATGACCTTAAAATTCTTTTATAATCAAAATGAAAAGTGGACTTCCAGAATAAAACCATTTTTTAAGTGATTTAGGTACACAATTGAATACATTTAGTAATTAAATGTATTCAATTGTGTACCTAAATAGACCAGGAAAATTACCTAAAAATAAATCGATTTTGCAACTCGGATGAGTATGCGGTTTTCGAGTCGATAAAATAATGTAAAATAAAGTAGAAGTTACTTTCCGGGAATTTTTAAAGGCGTTAATTCCGAATCTGACCTCGAAACACCCCTAAGATGCCCGCGGGGGCTCCGCTGGGAGTGATTTTGGCCAACATCAACCCAACGATGGGTCGCGAGAAACCGGGTCAAAGGTACTTCTCGGGGGTTTTCGGGGGCGCTGATTCGAAATCCGACGTTGAAACAACCCTATGACCGACGGGCGTGGCCCTGCGGGAGTAAATTTCTGCCAAAATTGCGAATCTAAAGTAAGCATGATACTTAAATTTTTTTTTTAAACGCGAAAACCGCTAAGTTCCCATTATCGCATATTTAAGATTATGAGACGTAAAAAATCGTGCTCAATTTACTCACCGTCGGCTTTTTGGGAATTAAAAAACCCCCGAGAAGTACCTTTGACCCCGATTTTCGCGACCCATCGTTAAAGGGTGATTTTGACAAAAACTTACCCCTGCGAAGCCACCCCCGGGCATCGTAGGAGTGTTTCAAAGTCAGATTTGGAATAAGCGTTTTCGAAAACCACCGGGGAGTAATGTTTACTTCATTTTACATTATTTTATTGACTTTTTATATTTTTGAAAGAATTATACAATTTCGGGGATGTACTTTATGCACCCGAGATGTACTTTATGCACCCGAGATGTGCTTTGGGTCGACTGGCTTCCTCTCATATGTACAGGGTCTTTGATTATATTTACGTGGTCCAGAAGCCTTTATTATTGAAGATAGAAAAAAACATTTTATATAAAAATTGTACATTTTTTTTCCATATTATCTTTTAAAATTATCGGTAATAAAAATAAAAAAATGGAAAAATATAGGCAACTTCAACTTTTTTGAATGGAACACCCTGTATATTATGCGCTACAATAAAGAGGTTTTTCTTATTTCAAATATATATATATATATATATATATATATATATATATATATATATATATATATATTTTTATATATATATATATATATATATATATATATATATATATATATATATATATATATATAATATACATTGATGATATTTGGATAAACCATTTTTGAGATATTAAAGCTTAAAATATAAATAAATTGAAAAAAAAAATCGTATTACTATCAAGAAAGCTATGAAAACAATAAAACTGTTTTAATAAACTTAACGTATTGATATTGTAAAAAGTTGAAATTTATCATTTTAACTATTAAAAGTAGTTTGTATTGCTTTTTTGTCGATGGGCTATTCAGAAGAACAAAATATTATGCGTCTTTTTTATGGTAACAAAAATTTGTAACGACAGTGCAAAGGGAATATTACTTATTATATCCTTAACAACGGGTACCATCTATTAAATACATAGTAAGAAAGTTTATTGAACGAAAAAGCTTTAAAATGAAGAAAAGGACTGCAGCACGAAATGAAAACAAAATTTTGGATATTCTCGTTTTTTCAGGATAATTATTATACTTTTTCTATTGGACTAGCACTAACAACTTTTAATAATTTTAGAAAGTCCTGAAATATTAATTTCGGATGCGGCTTCTGAACTTAAAAAAAACAATGAAATTTATTTAACCTTATAATTTTACAAATTTTATCCTGATAAATTTATGTCCGTTCAGAATCTTCCTGAACAAAACATGCAGGACCGATCTTAGTATGCATTGGAAATAGCAAAGGTTTATGCAGCAGGATCAAAAGTTTTTTAATAAAATTCTATTCAACGACAAGTCTTCCTTTACTTTAGCAGGAATGTTTAATTACCAAAATAAACATTATTGGTCCAGAGAACACCCTCAACAAACTCAGCAACATAACAATTTTATTGTTTCCATGGCTTTCTTGATACTAATATGAAACTTTTTTGTAATTTATTAATAATTTAATTTAAAATATCTCAAAAATGGTTCATCCAAATATCATCAATGTATATATATATATATATATATATATATATATATATATATATATATATATATATATATATATATATATATATATATATATATATATATATATATATATATATATATATATATATATATTATATATATATTTTAATATATATTTGAAATCAGCAAAAAAGATCTCTCCTTGTGGCGCATAATATACAGGGTGTTTCATTTAAAAAAGTTGAAGTTGCCTATATTTTTCCATTTTTTTTATTGCGATATTTTTTTACTGATAATTTTAAAAGATAATATGAAAAAATCCTACAATTTTTATACAAAACATTTTTTTCTGTCTTCAAAAATAAAGGCCTCAGAAGCCACGTAAATATAATCAAAGACCCTGTACAATGAATTTCTGGTGCTTTCCCGAGTAAGATGACGAAAACCGCATTCTTTTTTTTTTATCTTGGGACAGTCCACGAAGGCTGATCCCTAAGTACTAACGTACCGTGGGTATCTTCAGTGTGGTGAGAGGGAGTTTGTTTACACGGGACTTAAATTTTTGGAGATTCTGAGGAGAAGGAAAAACTTCTGCGGGCAGCAGGTTCCATAGTCTTGACACTCTAGGGATGAAGGAACGAAAAAATCGGGAAGTTCGGGGCCTCTCTAACTGAACTGCAAAAGGATGCATAAAAGTTGCACTAGGAGAAATCCAATCTTTTTTGAAGGTGCCGAAGCTATGGATAAAATGTGTTTGTGCCAGTTGAGGTTATTCTCAAACGTAACGCCGACAAGATTAAACGACTCTTTGTTCTGCAGAACTTGGCCGCTCATATGTAAGGGATGAGCATTTGCAGACTTTTTTCGCGACAGCGAACATAACTGTGTTTTCGAGGCATTAAACTGAACAAGATTTTTGGCGCCCAAGCGCCAGGTAAGTTTGAGGTCTTGTGAAAGAGATATCTGCATTGATCTGCGCTGGATTTCGAAATCAGGATTACACGGTGGCTTAAGAAATTGAATACTAGAGTGGAGTGTGTGTAGAAGAAACAGCGTGGGTGCCCAGGCCGTGGGGGGACCCCAGCATAATTTGGTAGAGGGTGGAGGAATGACCCCTCTACACTAACTGATATACGTCGATTAGAAAGGAAACTGGAAAGCCAAGAGCAAAGCTTAGGTGGAAGACCGTAAGAAGGAAGTTTTTTAAAAAAGCCCATCATGCCCGACCTGATCCAAAGCTTTGGATATGTCGAGCAACGATCTGGGATTCCCAAGAAACTCAATGGACTTGTTCCCGTTGGGTTTAGACAAAGGAAAGAAGATCAGCTGTGGATCTACCGTGACGGAATCCATTGTCTATCATGTAAGATCTTTGTTTTCCAGATACTTAAGATTTGGGAATTAATGAATTTTTCCATTACTTTGCAAACAACTGAAAAAAAGAGATTAGGTCTATATTTTGGGAAGGAGACTTTGGATCCTTTTTTGGGGACAGGTTGCACACGTGCAACTTTAACTCTCCGAAAATTCCCGTGTCTAAGAGATTCGAAAGAGGCAGTAAAGATGGGTGCAAGCTCGGGCATTTTTTTAAAACGATTGCTGGTATGCCATCAGCCCAGACGATTTTTAGTATTAAAGAAGAAAGAATACGCTTATCTGTTTGACTTTAAAAAAATTTTATCGGACATTTATGGAAACAGGGACAATGTTGGAAGGGAATATTAATAGGAGGATCAAGCGTAGAATTGGCAGCAAATTGTTTGGCAAATCGTTCGGCTTTTCCTTTGGAGGTAGAGACAATTCCATTTTCAGAGATTAGGGGTGGAAAAGAATTTCTGCAAAAGTTCTGACAATATATATTTCTCGCTTCAGTGCTAGCCTGTCGATTTTCGGGACTGGGGTTTTGAAGAAACTTTTTGTGGGCTTATTTTAAAGTCTGGCTTTGTCACAGGATTTAGAAAACCAGGTTTTTTGTTTAAGTTTGGGGTTCTTTTTGTGTGGGGAATATAGGTCTCAATCTATTTGCATAATTTGACATATTTTGGAAGGATGAAATAAAAAGCAATTGGGATCCCCAAGGGGGCTGGAAAAATCAATTTATTGCGGCCTAAATTGCTGTAATTTCCCTGTTCTATATTTTTTCTTACAGAAACAACGAAATAGTGGCCTTATTATGTTACATACAAAATAAAAAAAAATTATCCATATGCAAACCGGATGAAAACATTTTTTTATCAAATATTTGTAAATAAAGTATTATGTACATGAAAAAAATAATATACCACCAATTTGTTTCCTTTAATTTCACAATTAAAGCCCTTGAAAATTTTTAAAATTTATAATTAAAAAAAGGATAAAATAAAAAAAAAATTGACATTATACAGGCAGTATAAATAATTATTCATTTTTTTAATTAATGACCGCCTTGACCATAATTTTTTAGACAGCCGCTTGACTATATTTGATAAAAAATAATTTTCATTCGGGGTTGGACATGTTTTTTTCTTTTTAAAAAAGGTAAAAGGCCTTTTTTTCCCCATTTTTTGGCCTCCGGAAACGCCTTAAAAATAATTTTAAGTTTGAATTTTGTAGGCCCGTGACGTCACGGCCCTAATTTTCTATTGGTGGAATTTCTGCTTTGTTGTCAGCTTTTGTTATTCGATACGCCTGTCATCAAATATCGATATCGCAACATCTACAAAGTTGTTTCCTTCAATTGTCAATTGTCAATGTCAACCTGTATAACCTGTAACCTCTTATATTTATTAATAATTTCTAATTTGTAAATAGTGTGTTCTTTCAAAAAAATTTAATTTTTTACTATAGTTATTATTTTCCCAAACTTTCCTTGATATGACCCTTTTTACGAGTAAATTTCCGTTATTTTATTCAAAATGAAAAAGTGTAATTTTTATTTGCGAAACCAGAAGCCGGCGAGTTTAGGGTTTCAAAAAAATTTTTTTTCTTCAAAAACAAGACGAAAGGAGAAAAGCCTGGGGTTGTAGGATTAAAAAAATGCAAAGGACATGCCATTTTTGTTGTGAAAACCATTTTTTATGTAAGTTTTTATGTTTTATTCCAATTGAAACTATTTAAAAAAAATCTGGCTGTGTTTTAGTGAAAGTCTAAAGCATTTGCTTTTAGCATTTCGTTTCGATACGATTGTCGATATCGATAAATTTTCCCAAACAGACTTGGCATCCCCTGTTAATTTGATTGGTTAAAAAGGGGTGGCGGGGTATTTAAATTACAATGATAATTAAACTTTAAAAGAAAAGTAAAAGGGGTTTTTATTTTTCCGTGTTATTTAGCAGGTTTTGCTTAATTGTGTTTCTACTTTTAATTTTTACACACAACATTATCAATATCAATTCAGTGAAAATACCCTATTCGGATCCCAAACTATAATTACATATATTTTTATTTAATAATCTATACATAAAGATAAATTCTTTATTATTTTTCTGCCATTACGTTATACCGACTACGGAATTCAAATTATTTCGTTTTATGTGGATAAACGATCATAAATATCCCAGATGTGCAAAAGGTCTTAAAGCAAATTATTACTCATTTCTACCTACGTAAACAAGGAGGGTGTCACAATAAAACCATCAAATTACTAATCTTTAGGTTTAAGACCCCGAAGGCAATTCTACCTTTCTGGAAATATATCTACATTTACAGTTAAAATTTTACTTCCGTTTCGAGTTTCACCCAGTATAGCGCTTTTTTGCGAAAATCGACCGAAGGGCGCGAAAATAGTGTGTTTTTCTCGTGAAAATCGAAAGGGAACTTGCCGCCAATTAAGGCAGGGGATACCTGTAAACGCTTAAATTTTGCGTTTGAGTTTTATGATTTTTTTATTAAAAGAGTCATTATATACAGGGTGTCCCAAAAGTAATGGGACACAGAGCAACAGCAGATTCCTTAGGTCAAAATAATGCAATTTACGTAAACTTGCCTTATCCGAGAGTTAATAATAACAAAGATACAGGGTGTTTAAACTTTAATTCCTTTCGTTTTTAATAATTCTTGGCAATGACCCTAGCGGTACAAAATTTGGGATCTGGGGGTTTTTGAGGCGAGAAATTTAAATTCTTCCACGCTTTTGATGTTGCTACAAGGGCGCCAGCTACGGCCTACCTCATTTGTTTTAAATGTCGTAACTTTTAGGCTTAGAATATTATTGTTATTGAAAATAAGTTACTATTAATCCATTGAATCAAAAATGTATACTTTATTTAAGTCTCTAGGAGCAGCCGTTCTCAAGATAAACGCAGTTTAAAGGATCTTACAATTTTTTTATGGAAATAAATTTTATCAATTGTTTTAAAACTGCATGAAAGTGATGGGTTCGCTGACCAACAAGAGATCTTTCTAGGGCACAAAACCCAAACGCCTCCAACCCCCCAAAATCACCCTCAAAGGTCACTCACATTTAAGGGGAATTTTGAGGAGTGATTTTCTTGGAGACGTT
>JAHBCN010002942.1:0-82692 GCA_019359885.1 Listronotus oregonensis
TTTTATGTGGTGGAGTATAAATATAATCGTATACTACATAGCAAAAAATAATTTATTTGAAATATACTTATATTCTTTTGCCACATCCAATTAGAGCAACTTTCTCTCATTAACTTATATTATCGGTAGCCTATCTAATATTCTAATAAAATAAAATTTTACGTCTTGAGTCCGGGTGTTATTATCCCTTATTTTGAAAGTGTTTTTATACATTGGTCCTTTCGAACTCCGGATAATAAAACGTGATCCTTATAACTTTATATTGTGTTGTAATAATGGACTTTTTTATTTATAGATCTTTCTTATTTTTTAATATTCTAGGTAGGTTAAGTAATACAACAAGGGTATATTACTAGTATTCGCAATAAAGTAGTTTTAGTTACATATATTTTAATATCAGCTACCTAAGACCATTTATACACATTTTAAAGTGTCTATACATTTATGTCTCTAGAATATAAGATTTTATTGATTCAGCAAGATATCTTTTTATAAGTAAATTAAGACAAAAAAAGTAATTAAACTTAAATATTATTATCCCATAACAAAAAATTAGTTTTTACATGAATAATTGAGAAGACCCGCAAATAATAAACCGTGATAATTATATCATTAGAATATCTTTAATATTAATATCTAATGTTTAAATATCTTATATATACAGAGTGTTTTGGACTAAGTGAGAAATATTTCTTGGACTTGTACTTCTTAAAATATGAAAAAAAAATTAACACATGCTTCGTAAAATACACCCTAAGATGGCTTAAGCCCAGCGAAAAATAAGCCTTAAAGTTACATTTTGCGTAATATCTTTGAAACTGTTCAAGATAGGGCGGGTAAATTTAGTAAAATTGTTTATTTTCTTACCTTGCATGTGGTTGATTTCCCAGATTACATATATTTTTTTCAGAAGCATTACATACAGGGTGTGTGCCGGGTATATTATGCCCCAAATGTTTTATCTGTAGAATTTTAGTACTTTTAGCACCAAATAAAAGCATGCATCATTTCTACAAAAAAAAGTAGTCGATCTTTGTATTTTGACTTATAATCGAGTTAAATCATTTTAAAAATTATCATATTATCGATCAAAAATAAATTAACGAAAATTCTAATTGAAAACTATCAGTGGTTGGCCGTAGATTGACTGGTATTCGTTTTAAACGAGACTTTGTTGGACATTTTGTTTATTGCTGCTAGTTGCTGCAAATAAAATTTAAGATATACATGATGCAACATTTTTTAAATTGGAAACCAACTGATATTCTCTTCGACTCGATTTCTGTTTTTTGGCGATATGTGCAATATGTTTTATGCTACTAAGGCCCGGTTGTAAAAACAATAGTTCAACACAAGTTTTCTTGAACTGCAGTTCACTGTTGAACCCAGTTCAGAATTTTGAGTGTTGTACCACTGCAGGTTTACCTGAACTATCAGTTGCAAAGCCCACAAAAAAAAAAAGAAGAAAATGGCTACAATTTAACCTAATCAAAGATTTTATCTTTTATGAAAAAAAAAACTTGATAATAATTATGAATATTTATTTGTATTTGTTTTTTTTTTCGTTTAATTTTACATTTTTCTCACACACTACTGACAAAATAAAGCACAGATGATAAATACACAATGTATGAAAAAATCCTTTTTTGGTTCCTGTAATTTTCTGCATCTGCCCCTCCAGCAGATTGAATTTTATTGTGAGTACCATCCATGGCTCCAATGCTAAAAAATCCTCGCCTCACAACGTTAATTTCAGATTCAGTTCTTGGCATTTTTATCAATTTAAGCCCCAATTGGGCAACTGATTCTTAAACCATAGATATTTTTCGACTTGCCGTTAACTTGTCAATACCACCAAAATTTCCAACAACTTGCAAAAAACTTCCGGTGGCTAGAAATGGTAAAGCAATGCATACCATTTCAGTAGGTCTTAGTGCATGGTTTCTAAAAGAATAAATAGAACATTTAAACTTTAAATCAAATGTAATTAAACAATATATAAATCTTACTTGTCTGTAACAGATAAAATTTGTCAAAAAAAAAATTATTTATGATAAAGCTCACAGCTTGTTTCTTCAACCTAAATCTGGCCTTAAATTATTTGTTATTCCAAATGTTTAAATGCTCTGGTCTATTTCTGTATTACTATGGGCTCGAAAGTGTGCAACATTATTAAGTTATTCTACAAAATCCTTGTCGTATGTCATATCAGGTCATATCTTTCCATACAAGATCCATTTTTATTTATAAAAACCGAATAAGTATCAACTTTAAAAATACAGTGTGTCCCAAATTGGTGGGGAATGTATGGGGATCTTGGAAACCACGATAAATAGAAAATCGGTTAAATGGGGAAAGTTTTGGACAATTATGTTAGTAAGCTAATCCAGTTTACTACATGGTTTTATCTATTCAGGTTTTTGATAAATTTTGAAAAAACCTGAAAGATGCATTTTCGAAAATCGGCCATATTTTCTATATGAGTGAAAATTTTTCAAATCTGTAAAAACTTCTTCAAAGCAACTTTTTTCGTAGAATATGACCGAGTAGTCAAATTTTATTTTCTACGTTTCGGGTTTTTAGAATCATCATCAACTTTATTTTTTCATATGGACACCATATTGGATTTTTACGTAGCCAAATAGTGCTTTTTATTCTGATTTTAACAATGTATAACATGTTATAATTTAAGATTTTATAACCTTATTTATTTCAAAAAACTAATATTTTCTCAGTTGGCCTTGATTCCAGCGAACGTCATTTTTTTTTGTAAACAATAAAATTTTAGAAATTGGCAAAATAGATAAGCTGAACAGATATTTTACAGAAATGGGTTTTGCCAACATAGCTATAACGTTAATACCGTGTTACAACAAAACTACACGTAATAAGTTGATTGAAAAAAGTGAAAACAAAAACAATGAAAAGTGGCTAAACTAATATTCCTACTAAAATAAAGACGTAAAATAACAACCTAAAATTCAAAATGTTGTCCATATTTCTCAACATATTAACGATATTTTTTTAGATAGTCCTAACTACCCTATTACTTATACTTAGGTATGTGGAATTCTCTATCAACATCCCTGGCTGAAGATGTTGGATTTTCTTTAAAATGTTGGTTAACTGCAGCATCTCGTTGTCGATTTTCTTGAACGTACTTTTTAGGTCGTGGTTTTTAAAACTAAAACCGAATTTAAGCAAATTTGTAACCAGTTTTCGAAAGTATGTTAGTTTAGGATGCTACCTTTTAGGAAAATTGTCGAAATATGTTTGCGCAGCTATATTAGCATTTTTATTGCTTTGGAAATAACGTTGCAGAATATCAAGTTTTTTTTTAAATAATTAACCATTTTACAAAGTTGAAAAATTTTTGACGCTAGATGACATTCGCCGGAATCAAGGACAACTGAGAAAATATTTGTTTTTTGAAGTGGATGAGGTTATAAACTCCTAAACTATAACATGTTATATATTGTTGAAATAAGAATAAAAAGCACTATTTGGCTGCGAAAAAATCCAATATGACGCACATATGAAAAAGTAAAGTTGATTATGATTCATCAACTTTACTTTTTCATATGGGCGCCATTACATTTTCTTGTAACACGTATTAACGTAATAGCTATGTTCGCGATCCCATTTCTGTAAAATATCTGTTCAGCTTATCTATTTTGCCAATTACTAATATTTTATTGTTTAAAAAAAAAATGACGTTCGCCGGAATCAAGGCCAACTGAGAAAATATTTGTTTTTTGAAATAAATGAGGTTAAAAACTCTTAAATTATAACATGTTATACATTGTTGAAATCAGAATAAAAAGGACTATTTGGCTGCGTAAAAATCCAATATGGCGTCCATATGAAAAAATAAAGTTGATGATGATTCTAAAAACTTAAAACGTAGAAAATAAAAATTGACTACTCGGTCATATTCTACGAAAAAAGTTGCTTTGAAGAAGTTTTTACAGATTTAAAAAAATTTCACTTATAAAAAAAAATATGGTCGATTTTCGAAAATGCATGTTTCAGGTTTTTTCAAAATTTATCAAAAACCTAAATAGATCCATGTAGTAAACGGGATTAGCTTACTAACATAATTGTCCAAAACTTTCCCCATTTAACCGATTTTCTATCTATCGTGGTTTCCAAGATCCCCATACATTCCCCACCAATTTGGGACACACTGTATAAAAACAAAATATTTAAAACCCAAGGGATCTGTCAAAAGAGTGACGTTAAAAATTACTAAAAGGAGTTGAACTCGTCTTGAACGCCCAAATTCGAACGTTCAAGATCAACCACAGTTCACCGTCTGAACCGGGTTTGTACAACGAGTTTTTTCCGTTGAACTGATGATCAGCGTGAACTTCGGTTGAACGTCCATTGTACAACCGGGCCTAAGAATTTGCTTCAGAATGCAGATCTGCTTCAGAAAACCATTTTAAATTTTTTTGGGCATTGCAAGGTATAAGCCGTAGAGCCACATAATTTGGATAATCATTTTAGTTTGCAGACTGGAATTTATTTTGTTTTAATCGTTTTACGAAAGTAATGAATTAGGCTTTTTTATTGGTCTAAGAAAAAAAATACTAACACTTTTAAATATTTAAAACCTAAATACTCAACTTTTATTGCTATTAAAATGACTGGTATAATAAAGTATAATTAAGTATTTCATTAAGACTGATCAAACTTAAGAAAATAAAGAATAGTTCTTTCCTAAGACGATGATTTATGATATAGTTTTTAATTTATTGAGTGAAAACGTAATATTCGTAATGATATAAATTTTCTTTATAGAAGAAATAACAAGAGAGTGTTTTATTTTACCAAACAAGTACTTTTTAGCTTTTTTTAATTGCTTTATTCTTTACATACTTTTTTGAAACTTAGGTTGTCCACTTAAAAGGCTTTTATTTTATACTTGCATATCATCTTATATTAAATAAAATTATTTAACATAAAATACCTTGCCTGTGACTTTTACCCTGTCCTTAATAAATTAAACCACTTTTTAAAGTAAAAACTGGAGTTTTGCTAGTGTTGGTTCTGAGATCACTTTTTTTGTTGGTTACCTTAGCGGCTCCGCTGGAATAAACATTAGCCTAATATCTTCTCTGTTGATAATTCCAAAGGCTTTAAAATCTTATAATATGAAACCAGCATACCCAAAAAGTATTAATATTTTATACTAGTACATGGTAAGTTAACCTACACTAATAATCCAAAACCACCACTAGAATTTTTTATTAGGATATGAATGGAAACTTTTTGTAGAGTTAATGGCCCCCGCAGTCATGAACAACACGGGCAAAAAAATATATGTTCTTTGACATAAAAACAAATAATTCTTATAAAGTGTAAAGGGTCCCACAGACTATCCTTCTTTTTGATATTCTTAATCGTCGATTAAGACTGTTCAGTCGGACGATTAAAACGTTTATTTCCCTACACTTAATTTAATTTTAAACCGTTTTAATCGCCAAAAGCTGCGTTTACCGAAAAACGTAAATAAAACGTGTTTATTTGTTACAAAAATAACCATTAAAAACGTTCTGCACCACAAACTTCGTTTTTAAATGAAGACGGACGAATCGACGATTAAAATTTCAAGCGCGGCCAGAAATTTTCACGGACGGTGTTATGTTCGGTTTTCGCCCTCAAACTGGCAATGTTAATAGACGCTTTTGATGGCCACGATTAAATCTGCTTAAAAAGAGGAAAGTATGTGTGCTAAAAAACAGAATGGCCTTAAGAAAAAAAAATTATGAATAAAACCGAAACATCGAAATTAAAATCTATATGTAGGGATGCATTGGGCTTAAAAAGCTGCCCTTATAAAATTTTTACAGATTTTAAAAATCTTTTAGAATTAAAAAAAAACAGCATTTTTTCAAAAATGAACATTTTTAGTTTTTTTTATAATATCCTAATAACCAAACAAGATAGAACTGCCATCAGAAAGACATTGAATTTATAATTGAACGTCCTACAACTTTCTCTTTTTAACTATCTTTCTATTCTTATAGTTTCCACGATCCCAATACATTTCTTACCAATTTTAGCCACACTGTTTACAGGTTATGTTTTAAAAGTACTTACTACTTAAGTTTTATTCAAAGCCTTGTCCAAAGATAATATGCAAATAAAAAAATAGCAAACTAAAGTTTGTGTCGTTAAAAGATATAAATTGTCGTAATTTTATTTATTTCAAAAAAACATTTATTGTTTTTATTGACTTAACTGAATATCCAAAAATATCACTGTATACAAATATCAACATGTTGCATTTATAAAAAACAAGCCTTTTAAATCCAATTTATCAGAAAAGCTTTCGTTTTAACCTTCGTAAAGTTCATTCTTACTATTAGGGTGCGCAACAGACAGTTTCGTGATTTCTATATTTAGAAATAGAGGCATGGATATAATCTGGGAACAGTCGTCCCTTCGGCAAATTAAATTGATGGTTAATATCTAATGGTTAAGCTCCTACCATTAACCAAAATGGTCCATTAAAATATGGTTTATTGTCCCTATGCCTTTTATAAATTATATATTTTATTTATATCAATAAATTACAAACTTATTGCTGTCATACATAAAACATATTGATTGAGGCAGGCTAAAAATACAGATATAGAAATCTCAGAGAAAAAACTGTTTCGAATTTAGTTTTTGTAGACTTCGTATACAAAGTAAAAAACAGAAATAAAAATAGATTTTTTTTGGAATAAAAAGGTTTTGATTTACTTAAATATGCTATGTTTACTAAACACTAGAAAATAAATAATATCACAGTTTATTGATATAATGAAAAATGTTATAAATTAGGCAGTAAAATGTTAAACATACCTTTCTGGTATTTAGGAAATCATATTTTTTGTTAACAAAAGTAATATCTTTTATTGTACCTTTACGCAATGGATTTAAAAGAAATAAAAAATAATTCTTTGAAACTTCGTGAGTGGATTTATTTTAGCCTTACCTGCAACTTTTTATCTTCGAAAATTCTGAGAATTGGGGCGATTTTGATATAGCATCCTTCAATCATGGCATTTTAACGATGTATAGGCAATTTAAATAACCTTTTTTTTACTTGACTTATAAGATTTTATAATGCAAATATATTGACCTTCAAAAATATTGAGACATATTGCGAGACCTACACCCTCACATGTGAAATTTATGATGTTATGCAATTTATAAATAATCGGCAGATTTTTGCACAGTTGCTCGATAAATAATAGTATAATTTTATGGTTATACTGGCCTACATAATTCAAGGATGTTTTACCCTGCCCTACGCCCTAAATATATTTGACATATGCCACATCAAAAACAACCCAATTCTCAGAATTTTTGAAGAGAAAAAAAATTGTAGGTTACGCCATAATGAATCTACTAAGTTTTGGAGACAAATTTTGTTCCTGGCTCTCCAGTTTCCGTTCTAATCGACGTATATAAGTTTTTGTACATAATATATTTTTTAACTTTTAGTTTATACTGGGGTGCCCAAGGGCACAATACTGGCACCAAATTTTTTTTGTTCTTTATGATTATTATCATCTATAGTTCTGCTGATGATAACATCCTTTAGTCCAATATTCAGTTCTTAAGAGTCCATTCGCGCCGCAAAAATTGGATTCAATTTGGGGTTCGGGGCATAATGTTTTTCTCAAAAACGGTATAAGTTATCGATAATTTTCAAAAACTGTATGAAACCCAACACTTAAATCTAGGCTTCTGCTTTAATAGTTTTTTTAAATTTGGATTTAGTTTTTAATATTTCCTTGAGTGAAAGTAACCCTAAAATCGGTTATGTTTAGATACTATTTTCTCCTAACTCGACTAATATTTCAAAAATCCGTTACTGCAGAGGCATAGATTATTTCCTTACCTTTAAAATGGTGTATAATTTATGTCATTTAAGTGAAAAATAGTTACCGAAAAACGTTATCTCCTGTAGGCTTGCAATCGCATCATTACACCGAATTTGGAAGAACCTAAATAAAATATAATATTTTTAATGCGGCTATACGAAAATGGGAGTTTGTTAGTCTCCGCCCACCGTCTCCGCGTCCTTTCGCCCGACCCCTAAGGTGTAGCGTAAATGCACTTTTAAGCCAGTCTAATTTGGAAAACAGGCGCAGGATAATACATATTTTTCTTTCACAGAACAATTAACTTATATTGAATGGAGGCGCCAAAAGTCTTATTCAGTTTAATGCTTTTAAACACATTAAGGTTTGCTGTCGCAAAAAAAGTCTGTTAATACTCATCCTTTACTTATAAGGTAGCCAAGCTCTGCAGAACAAGGAGTTATTTATCCTTGTAAGCGTTACTTTTCAGAATAACCTTAATTGACGTAAACACATTATACCCACATCCACAGCAGCTTTAAAAAAGCTCGGAATCCTGTTTTGAACCCGAAAATATTTCTTCCCTTCTAATCTCTATACTCTCTATATACCCCAAATCCTTGAAATAACATTCCCATGCCAGGGAAATGGCAGTTGCCTCAATTTTAAGCATTCGTGATTCCATTCAAGGAAAGTCGGTTGCCTTATTAATGATCTTACACTTACAGGAGTTTTTGCCTCTTTTCCACAGAGCAACATGTAGGGCCACTATTTACAGAGGTCTCGAACTTTCTACTTTTTTGTTCCTTTATCCCTAAAGTTTCTATATGGCCCAGTCTGTAGGTAATTTCCATGACTTTAATTTGTAACAGGTTGAAAGGTGTTAGAAGTTGTAGAGGGTGATTATCTGAATATGACTATATAGTTTTAGACTCGAAAAAAGTGTGCAGGGGTGGAGGTCGGAGGGTTAAAAGTGCTAAAAACGTGTTTTTCGCTTCTGCAAGCGCCATTGTTAATTTTAGTGGAATACGTTTAAAATGTTTTTTATTAGGTATTAAAAAAACCTATAATTTGAGCCCGACTAAAATTGATTTGCTTCATTTGCTTATGAAAAAATGCAAAAAAACCGTTAAAAACAGCCATTTTTTGAAATGTTGATAATTATCGCAAAAATATTTTTTTATTAATTTCTGTCATTGCAAAACATAGGTTTTTTAATTCTTTATAGAATAAGAGGTTGTAAAGCATGATCGGATAATTTTTTGCTAAGATAATTGAGTTTTACTGATTTTAGAGCCCTAATCTAGTAGGCTATATCTTTTTTGTTTATAAATATTTTAAATATTAAAAACTGTCTTTTGCTTTTTTAAGACTTATATTTTACTAATTTGGATCAACGAAATAAAAAAAATAATATTAGTCCTTTGTTTTGAGCCTTGAAAAAAGATATTTTTTTTGTTAATAAACAATTGAAGCCGAAGCACCCCCTGCATAAGTTAAGAATTTAAAACCAAGAAATATGGAAAGCTGGCTTCAAAACAAATATTAAAAAAAAGAAGTTATTTTATTTATTTAAATTTTAAATTACTTAAAATTTGCAATAAACATTAAAAAATAAAAAATAATAATTTTCAATTTTTTCCAGAATCATATCTTAAAAAAATCCCAAAAATTCGGCTATTTGATTATAACTCGAAAAATATTGCATTCAGGTAAAAAAAATTATATTACTTTAATTAAAGGTCTTGTAAAAATACATAGTTTATGTCCTATAAAGTTTTCTGTATCGTTCATAGTTTTTAAGATATTGACGCCTTACATTAAAAAAAATCGTTAATATCTGAAATTATGCCTTTCCTTGATTATTTGCTGTTTAACCTCCAATTTTTACTTCAGATTTGTGTTCAGCGGAAAAAAATACTCCAGAAAATCCTATACCCACACCCAGCACACACCACTTTTTTTGTGGGCCTGTGTAATCAATTAAACTTAATTTTATTTATATTTAAATTTTTTATCTGAAACCCTATTAGACGACATATCAATTAATAAATCCAAAGCTTAAATTTCAGGAGGCTTAAATGGAGGATTCATGAACACCAATCTGGCTTTCCGATTTCTAAAGTGCTTTCAGATTTATTAATTCATATGTCGTCTAATAGGGTTTCAGATAAAAAATTTAAATATAAATAAAATTAAATTTAATTGATTACACTGGCCCACAAAAAAAATGGTGTGTGCTGGGTGTGGGTATAGGATTTTTTGGAGTATTTTTTCCGCTAAACATAAATATGAAGTAAAAATTGGAGGTTGAACAGCAAATAATCAAGAAAAGGCATAATTCCACATATTAACGATTTCTTTAAATGTAAAGCGTCAATATTTTAAAAACTATTAACGATACACAAAACTTTATAGGACATAAACTATGTATTTTTACAAGACCTTTAATTTAAGTAATATAATTATTTTATCTAAATGCAATATTTTTCGAGTTATAATCAAATAATCGAATTTTTAGGATTTTTTTAAGGTATGCTTTTGGAAAAAATTAAAAATTAATATTTTTTTATTTTTGAATGTTTATTGAAAACTTTAAGTAATTTAAAATTTAAATAAATAAAATAACTCTTTTTTTTTAAATATTTGGTTTTAAAGCCAGCTTTCCATGTTTCTTGGTTTAAAATTCTTAACTTATGCAGGGGGTGCTCCGGCTCCAATTGTTTAATAACAAAAAAGTACCTTTTTTTAAGGCTTAAAACGAAGGACTTAATATTATTATTTTTATGTCGTTGATCTAAATTAGTAATATATAAGTCTTGAAAAAGCAAAAGAGAGTTTGTTATACCTAAAATATTTATAAACAAAAAAGATATACCGCCGAGTGATGATCGCGTTGTTAAATTTAGCAATGGACTAAGCAGTTTAGAATGTTTAACAAAACGTCATTGTCAGTGTTATTTAATGATTTTAGTAGGCAACCTGTCAAAATCTGACATTTTGTTAAACATTCTAAACCGTTGTCAACTTAGCAAATTGTTAAAAGTTAACAACGGTTTAGAATGTTTAACAAAATGTCAGATTTTAACAGGTTGCCTACTAAAATCATTGAATAACAATGACAATGACGTTTTGTTAAACATTCTAAACTACTAAGTCCATTGCTAAATTTAACAACGCGTTCATCACTCGGCCGATAGACTACTAGATTAGGGCTCTAAAATCAGTAAAACTCAATTATCTTAGCTCAATCGTACTTTAGAACCTCTCATGTAATTAGGAATTAAAAAACCTATGTTTTGCAATGACAGAAATGTATAAAAAAATATTTTTGCCATAATTATTAACATTTCAAAAAATGGCTATTTTTAACGGTTTATTTGCATTTTTTTAAATTATAGGTTTTTTTAATACCTAAAAAAACTTTTAAACGTATTCCTCTAAAATTAACAATGGCTCTTGCATAAGCGAAAAACACGTTTTTAGCACTTTTAACCCTCCACCCCCCACCCACGCACACTTTTTTCGAGTCTAAAACTATCTAGTCATATTCAGGTAATCACCCTCTACAACTTTTAACACCTTTCAACCTGTTACAAATTAACATCATAAACAGCCCTTATTTTTACCTACAGACTGGGCTAATACTGTGGAACCTATGCCTGTAGAGGTTTTTTCTTTTTCTTCAAACCTTTAAATCTTTAAGTCTGGTGGTAATAACCTAGCCCTTACCACACGTAAGACACCCACGGCATGTTAGTACTTAGGTTTTAAGCCTTCGTGGTTCAAGATATTAAAAAATAAAAAAAATTTACGAAAACCACACCTACCTTACTGTTTTATATATTTATTTTACTACATTAAGCAAGTATCTATAATAATAAATAGTTGGTAATTGTAACTGTTTTAATCGTGATATATTACTAAAAGAAAAGTAAAGGTTTCAAACAAAACTATTAATTACTCATCATCAGCATAATTAGCGGGAATTTTACGTTTTAGTTTTTCATGTTTTGCTTCCAAAAAGTGATAGGCCAAATACGCAATAGTAAGTGCTAAAATAAAACAAAAGTAAATTAATATACATTAAAAAATACTTTAGAAAAATATGTTCTCTTTAATTATTAATCTAGACGTATATTACACGAAAGGCTTTAGCGTATTTTTGCCCCTATCACAACTTCGTTGTCGTCTTACATTGGGGTATGAGAGTTGGTATATAAGTATTTTAATCACCCGTGAAAAAATTGAAAAAGTTACGTAAAGTGGTTTTTAAAATATTTGATTTTAAAAAACGCCCATTTTATTGCGGACCGACTAACTAACTCATTTTTTGACTTATTAAAATTATGGGGCACTATTCAAGGGAATACCAACTTAAAATTATGTATATGGGTAGGTTTTACGAACACAACAAAAGCAGGAAAAAAAAATTTGAAAACTGTAAAGTTTTACTGGAAACGCCCCGAAACATGGGCGGTAGCACGTCATTATTGTCTTATAATTTAAAACTCAGGCAGGTTTTATTCCATTCATTAAACTCAGAAAAAAATAGGGTTTATATCAAAAACACTTATGTAATATAAGAACAAAGTTCCTATTTAAAAATCTAGGCCTTATAAAGTACTGAGATCTAAAATTAGACCAGGTTTTTTTGACTTGGCAAGTATTTTACTGACTGGTCTATATTTATGATAAAAATTGTCTGTACTCATGAAAAAATGGCATTTAATATTACAGACAGATCAGTTAAAAAGTTGCCAAGTCAAAAAATAACTTGATTTAATTTTAGATCTCAGTACTTCTAGAGGCCGAGAAGTCTACGAAGTCAGTATTATTGAAAGCACAAAATGTCCAGTGCCAATAAATAAGTTAACACCCAATATGAAACAAATTTTATTGTATATTAAGAGTTTGTCTAGTTATATTGGAAAAATTATAATTTTGATGTTTTAGAATACACTTTATTAAACGTTTATAGAATTTTATATTAATTTAAATTTTAAAAATGCCATTGAAAAAGAAACAGATAAAATGCCAATCTTCAGCGATAATTTGAAAAGGCGTTAACTGGAAAACCTTAATGCGTTCGTGCTTTAAAAGCGGAAATTAAAGATAACAGATTTAAATATTTTAAAAATAAATATCTTTGAATTTGCGTAAAAGAGGCAGATATTTGCTTTTTTGTATCAATGTAATAGTAACATACAATACAACTATATGATGATATACCCTGTTTTCTTTTAGCTTAAATTAGCTCTATTTGGGGATCGAAATACCGAACCATTTTTTCGAAACCGGTATTTTCGGTACTGACCCTAGATAGATTACGATATTCCTATATTTTTGTTATTTGAAGAATTCGTAGGTATATACATTTAAGTTTTGTGATTAGGTATTACCTTTTTATGATATTTTAAAGGTTAGTTAGAGTATTTCAGAGGATTAACAAAATATATTGTTTTTTAGATGAAAACAATTTTACGAAGTTTACGAAGTATTTTTCATAGTAAATTAAACTTAAAAATTCAAAATAACTACTGCTTATCAGAACCGATTATTTTTTGAGTATTCCTTCATACTTTAAGTAGACGTTTTACTATAAGCTTTAAAATTAAACCGGTACTAGATCATTTTTTTAATAAAATCTTAAGATTACCACTGTAAACTGTAAGCAAATATTTAAATTTTATATTTTGAGTTTTTAGGCAGATACTGCAGGAAAATAAATCTATCTAAAACCTTATTTTTTAAAAATAATACGAGAAGGGTGAAGTTTTCTTTTTTTTAACGTTATATAACTTAAAATTACTGAGGGCGCACTGCAAGCATAATTAAGTTACCAACGTAGTGTTCTCAATTTTTTGTACCTCTGAAGTTCACCGAAGTTTCAATGTTAATTTATTGTTTATTTCCAAATAATAATTATATGTATATATGTATATCTATATATATATATATATATATATATATATATATAATATATATATTAATATATATATATATATATATATATATATATATATATTATATATATATATATATATAATATAATATATATATATATATATATACAGTATATTATATAATATATATAACTTAATTAACACAACTATTTTTCCTTTTTTTTATTTAATTGGCTCTATCCTTGCTACTTGATAAAAGTGAAAAATTTACATATTTTGTTAGTATGATCCCTTTGTCCCCTTTTTCAAGTATCTGACATAAAATTGTTATATTCCTAAGTTTTTTTTTCTTTTGCCCCAATAAACTGAATGTATTAGGTCTGACGTTTTCCTTGGACGTAACTTGTGACTTGAATTGAAGACCTTAAGGTGGATTTTTTTATAAGATTTTGTAAAGGACGTGGTTTCTGAAGTAAATATTTATTATTGAAAGAACTTATTTGAACTGCACCAAAAATATAGTAATCGCTTTAAATATTTAGTCACAATTTAGTCTGAATGTACTACTACATACTATGTTTTAACTATTTATTTCTTTGTTTTATTAACGGCAATAAACAAAGATACATAGCTTGTCTTTCTGGTGCTTTATTAAATTTTTTCTTCTAATTTTACTACTTAGAATCCCTAAAGTAGTAACGGAAGCCTGATATGGTTGCAAACCAAACAATAAAACTATTTATAGAAAAAAATAATAGTTATTTAAGATACGAGGGAAAAAGTTTTAGATTTTAGCTTGAGGTTGTGGTTAGTTTTGGGGAGGGAGACCAAAAACTAAGAGATAAAATCTTATATTTTTGCTGTGTTTACTCCACTATTTTTTTTCTGTGACGGGAAAAGCAACGATTTAATGTTGAAAAACATATTATTACAATCAGGGCCGTTCTTATCAATTTTGGCACCCTGGGCTATAAACCAGTTAGCGCCCTAGAGCCTAGAATTTACTCAAAATGGAATTTAATTAAAAAAATGTAATAGAAAAATTGAGGTACAAGTCTCTTGGAAAGGTTTAAAACGTCGAACTCAGCAGTACACTTGCATTTTGCATATTTTTAGATCTAAGATTTAAATTGTTACCCTTTTGTGACAAGTCTTTGACAGCTAATTTAAAGAAAAAAGTAGTAGGACTGGTGACATCCATGCTTTTGGAATCTCAGTCGGTTAAAGAAAAACAACCGCGTTTGCTGAAAAAGAAAAAACTGAGTGGTAATGATAGCGATTCCGATGCCGATAAAGAAGTATCCGTGTGGAGAGCTTTTAAAAAAACTGTTTCTGCGAATGCAAAACCAAAACCAACAGCAAATTCTTAAGCGATAATTGAAGTTCAAATATACTTGGAATGTGTTTTAGTGTCGCGTTCAAAAAACCCATGCGAATGGTGGAGTGATAACATATATTACTATCCAATCTTAAACAATGTTTTTTGGGATATGTTTTGTGCCTTAGCTACCTTGGTTCCATGTAAACCACTTTTTTCAAAGGCGAGACAAATAATTACAGATCGTCGTTAGAATTTCTGTTTTTTTGCTATTCTTTGTTGTATTTTTAAAAATTATTTTTATTTTTATTTTTGCCAGCTTTTCTTTGTGTGGTTAATTGGTTTGTTTTATTTTTGGTCGCGTTTTTTCCTCTATATGTTTATGAAAATAAATAAATAAAATAAAAATATTGGTATTTTTAGTCCATTTGTAATAATATAATTTGTAAATAAAAAAAAACCTCTAAAATGTATTAACTTTAAATTTAATAATAATTTTTATCACATTTATTAGCTTCTACTATCAAATAAACCGAAGATAATACCCTATAATCCCCAATATTAACTAGTGTTGGATTAAACAGTGACTTAACGGCGAGTTATAAGTCACCGTCACCGATATACCGGTGACTTAAAAATCGCCGTTAATCTCATCTCTAATAGGCATGAAAAATGCGAGCGCGTGTCACGAACCCTACCTCACTCAGTGGTTCTACTCGGCGTGTGCATTTACCTTTTTTCGAATTTATTTATTAAGATTTACGCATATTTCAAAATTCCTTATCTTTACGTTTGTGACGCCACTTAAGTTACGGCGTTCCTGCGTAGCCCAAACAGCCCATAGGGTTAGCATGGCACTGATTACAATATAATAAAGGCAGAAAATTAATTATGTGATATTTATAGATTTAAACTAGTAAGCTATTGTACTTATAGCGACAATTAGATCTGAGTTGCTATGAAAATCTTTAAAGTAATCAAATATCTATCAATGTAATTCTGTAATTTAATGGATTTGATTTAAAAATTGCGAACTTAGTGTGGTTGTTTACTAGTTACTTTGCATGTCATTCATGCAATGCACATTTAATAATTGTACTTTTGATAAAGAGGAAATGTAACATTTGTATAATAAATGATTTTAAAATTAAATATTTATACCTTTACTTATGTGTATATACATATATTCGGAAAAAGGTACTTAATATTTTTCCAGGGAAAAAAGTAATTTCATAAAAAATGACATCTTTTCCATATAATTGCGCACCCCTTTAAAATCTTTATTTTTATAGATAGAAAAAAATAGTTTATATGAAAATTTCAGGATTTTTTATGGAGATTTTCATGGTTAAGATAGAAAAACAAAGTGCGAGCGCGAGCCACGAACGCTACCTCACTCAGTGGTCCTACTCGGCGTGTGCATTTATCTTTTCTCGAATTTATTAATTGAGATTTAAGCATATTTAAAAATTCATTATCTTTACGTTTGTGGCGCCCCTTAAGTTACGGCGTCCCTGCGTTGTAGCCCAAACAGCCGATAGGGTTAGCATGGCACTGATTACAATATAATAAAGGCAGAAAATTAATTAGGTGAAATTTAAAGTTTTAAACTAGTAAGCTGTTGTACTTATAGCGACAATTAGAACCGCGTTGCTATGAAAATCTTGAAAGTAATCAAATATCTGTCAATGTAATTCTGTAATTTAGTGGATTTGATTTAAAAATTGCGAATTTAGTGTGGTTGTTTACTAGTTACTTTGCATGTCATTCATGCAATGCACATTTAATGATTGTACTTTTGATAAAGAGGAAATGTAACTTTTGTATAATAAACGATTCTAAAATTAAATATCTATACCTTTACTTATGTGTATGTAAACATAATTCAATAAAGTATTTTTTTTCAAAAAAAGTAACTTTTAAATACATATGTACCTGTCAACAGATATAAAATGTTAACTTATTCCCGCCACAGAAAAAAATATCTTTTATAATATAAAGGTATAAATTAACTTTCCGCCTGGATAAATAGTCTGATTTTATTTTCTTTTCTGTTTATATAAGGTTTCTTAAAATAAAGAATCACTGAGGTTTTTTTTTTAATTTAAACCTAAAGTTGTTGGTTTATATGAGTGCTTTATGTGGCAGCGTTGCATAAACTTAAGGCACGTGTCCTTTATATACTCCTTTCCTCTATTTGCTCTTTTATATCCTTAATCGTTCCCCTATATTAAATAGACAGAACAAAATAAATCTACGCCTGGTATTTTATAAACTCCGCGGTGTTTTCGAGCTAAATCGTTTTCTTCCGAGTAAGCATTACAAGCCCAAAGCTTTTGCTTGAAATGTCAGAATTCAACTATATTATATTATTTTTGTGGTATGTTTTCATGTTTATATTCATATTTTTCACTGCAAAAAATCATGGATTTTATAACTATTAAGTGATATCTCATTAATAGTTAATTTTTAAAAAGAAAAATTACAAGAGTTAAATTAAATAGAAACCTCAAAGGCAAGCAAAATCATTTTTGGTGAACTTTTAATTACTTTATGGATTTCTATGCCCGCGTGACCATAAAGGTGACTGAGTTTTAGAACATAGTAAAAGATTCGCAACGGAGTCGAAGTATATATTTAATTAAAATTATTAATTTGCGCAGAAAAAGGGTTTTGCAGTTTGCATTTTTCGGGTTAAAATTATTACAAGATTTTTATAACGGACAAAAATCTAGTAAGAGTGCACTTATCCAGTAAAAGGCATAGCCACCGAAAGTTGATAGAAAAATATTGTTTTACCTATGTATACTACGAGATATAGGAAAAAAAACTAAAATCTATTCCTCAAATTTTTTTCCGGATTAAAAAAAGGGTCAGATCTGGTATTATATTTATTTACAATCGGCATTTCTACCAAATTTATTTGATCAATAATGAAAAAAGATTTTTTAATTTCCAGTTATTCATATAAATTTATTTTTTTTTTGTTTATTTGCCCCTTGAAGTATTTTAACACTATTTAAATCTATAAAATGACTTTTTTTTACCCAATAAGTGGAAAGTTCCCTTTTTTATAAATATTTACAATCAATTTTACTTTCTTCCGAGATGCGCAGCTATTCTGTCTAATACTCATTTTTTATTTATAATCCACATTAATTAGCACTTTTAAATACTTTCCTTACGCCAAATTTCTGCCGTTTAAACTGGATTGAGACTATAAAAAAAATACTGGGTAATTTCTTACTTATCGGGATCATCGTTGATTTTATTAAAATTCGATATACGAAAAATTTTTGGGGCGCTAATCGGGAATTTAAAGAAAAAAAAATTACACTCTCAATCTTTGCGTTGTAACGCCCACTTGGACCTTAACGCAAAACTGCACATTGTTTTAAATTCCTTATTCTTAAAACTGATACAGCCCGACTGAATAAGTTTATATAAAAAATATTTTATTTTGACAGGAAAATATTTTTTTCAATACTATTTAGTTACTAGTTATACTTAATAACATCCCTATTTTTTTTACCCAAGAGAAATTAAATTAAATTATCTAGAATTTTATAGACGAATATGTTAGTACAACTAAAGAGCGCCAATTTAAATTGTTTGTACCAGCATTAATTAAAAAATAAATAAAAAATAATTCAGGAAAAAATTTGAAGAACCCTCGAAAAAGCATTTTATCTCAGTAAGGTAATATTTAAGACATTTATAAAAGGCGCATTACCATAGGGTGAGTACGAATCCCTGCACCTTATTGTAAGGAATTTTTTATACCTATTATTATTTCCACAAGTGAGGCACGGCAGTATATCCTTGAATTTGGATTTGTCGATAAGGTAACTGACAAAATCATCTTTTAAACACAATCCAAATAAACGCGGTTACTGACAATTTCACTTTTACACAATTTTAATTTAGAAGTAGGCGCTTTTTAAGTGTTTTGCTAGTTAAATTTGTTCTAATATAACTGCCCAAAAATTCCTGGTTAATTTTATTAACTTTTTAAAATTAAAAATATTCTTTTTCTACGACTGGCACTAAAAGTAACATTTTTCTCACTGATTACTAGCTTTTAAAATAAAATATTTCTCTTCAATGAGGAAAACCCACAAACAGTGGAAAAAGTACTTTTCTCCCTAGTGAGAAAAGTATATTGCTCTCAATTGCTATATAAAATAGCAGAAAAAGACTTTTAATTCGCGACTTTGACATTATCTAGCAGCCTGTGGCGTCGCATAGCAACGAATAAACAAAAATGAATGTATCATGCATCGGCGAGCGCCATATTTATAGCAAACGTCAGTTTTATGAATGTTGTATTTTATTTGATACAGACACTAAATTTTAAATTAAATAATTAAAATACTTATATATTTTTCTGCTTCACTATAAAAGAAATGGTCGTAGAAAAAGTATAATGTGCAAAATGTGAGAAAAACACATTTCCGCTAATTTGCAGCCCTCGCCTTAAACTGACTCGTGGGAAATGTTAAAGTTTTCTCACTTGTTGCACAATATACTATTGTGTGGTTCTTTATTTTAAAAAAATGACTTGAATGACGTTAAAATAATTTTATCCCTTAAAATACCTATTAAAAGTTTTATTATAAAATCTTCTACTTTAAATGTAACTAATTTAAAGAAGAAGAAATTTTAGGAAAATTTGTACAGTGTTAAGTGGGGCATTATAAGTTAAAAACTAGAAATTTCCTAGATAATTGTCTCGATAGTTGCCCCATTTTAACCAATTTTGGTATACGGGAGTTTTTTGGGGCGCTAATCACGAATCTCAAAGAATGTTTAGTCAAAAACGTTTTGTTTTCGAGATATTCATCATTAAACTTAAAAATCAAACTTACCTCATTTTCACTATATCCCCCATTCTTGCATACAGTTCTTAGTTTTAACATTAAATTGACACACAATATTTAAAGTTTTTTATAAAAACCTTTTAAAAACTTGTTTTTACATTTTTTAGCTCTTTTGCATTAAATTCAAAGTGAATACATGGTTGCGGCAATTGAAAGTAAAGCTTTTCAATTATATAGAAAAAAGGTGTAAACTTAAAATCAAAACACGTTTTTAAAAGGCTTATAAAATATTGTGTTCCAATTTAGTGTTAAAATCAAGAAGTTGTGTGCAAAAATAAGGAGGAATAGTAAAAATGAGGTCAGTTTAATTATGGATAACTCGAAAACTAAATGTATCCGACTAAAAGTTCTTTCAGATTCGTCAGTGCCCCAAAAAACTCCTGTATACAAAATTTGGTTAAAATCGGTGTTGCCGCAACTATCGAAACAATTAGCATTTCTGAAAACAATTAGCTTTAGTTTGCCAACAGCGTCGCAAAAAATCTCGCATAGCAACTTTCAATAAAGTCGGCAAAGAGTTCGATAAAAAAATTACCAAATATGGGATTTTAGCTTAACAAAAATTTTAATAAGTATAAATCCGAATATTAAGATTAGAAAAGGCAAACCTAACTATTTCTAATTTTCTTACCTAGATAACAAATATTTTAAGATGCTTAGTTTAAAGTTTATTGGTCCGATAATATGGCAAAATAAAAAATTATATTACTTACGCGTCATCACATAAAACACCTCTTCTTTGATACGTCTCACCATTTTGACAACTCCATGAGTACTAACAATATTTGATTTTAAGTGAAAAGGGGATACAGAATAGAAAATTACATTTCTTAGAAAATACGGATCTTTATGGCCCATTTTAATTGTTATTTTTTAATGGTAGAAATAAATTAAACCATTTTTTTCTGACACTTTTTTTAACCCTGCGTTTTTTGTTTGTTGTCATGGAAATATTACAGATTTGTTTTTCATGGCACTCTTTTAATATTAAAAGTCGTTTTTACGGGGTATATTACACACTAAAATATGATGCTTTTTTAAGGACACGGGCAATTTCAAAACATTTTTGATATTATTTTAAAATTACTAGATTTTAGGCTGCTTTTATTCTTTTTAAGGAGCCCTTGTTAGTAATGCAAAAATTTAAATAATTTTAGATACTACTTACATTTATATATATATATATATATATACATATATATATATATATATATATATATTATATATATATATATATATATATATATATATATATATATATATAATATATATATATATATATATATATATATATATATATATATATATATATATATATATATATATATATATATATATATTTAAATATATATATAGGCCAAATGACCGTTTGCTCTTGTTTAATTTTATGTTTTTACATTTTTGAGACGCCCTGTATGATAAGAATGTATGTAAAAAAATCGGTTTTTAGATTAAAGTAGACACAATAGCGCTTCGAACAACGTCCCACGTGAAGCTGATACTTTTTTTGTTTAATTTTTAGAATGGTAGGAAACTCAAAATTGTTATTTTTAGTAGCGTAATTTTAGACAATCGAGAAAAAAGTTTATTATTGGAAATTTATACATACATGCTGCATACAAATTGTAGCTAATGTTTAAAAAAAGTTTTTAAAATAAAAATTTTTCATGTTCCCTTTATAGTATTGAGTCAGTGATATTTTTTTAACGGGCGAAAGTCATATTTTTGCGCGCTCGGCTTAGCGAGACGGCCGGCCGACTGCGGTAATCTTACGGTCTGGTGGGAGTGTAGTAGTTTAAGTTTTATCAACAGGTTTAAACGCAGATCTTATGTCTACTTAAGTTGTTTAGGAAAGAAAAATTTAAAATATTTAAAACATTTGGGTAGATTTATAAACCCATTCAAAAAATATCACTCATTGTTATTAATTGCCCACCTTATTAGTAGGTTTATTAGACTTTTTTTTATTGGGTGCTGGTAAAGAAATCCACCCACGGAATTTGTTATTTTTTTATTATACATTTAAGAGTTCATCATTTTTAAAACACAAAAAATTGCGGATGCTTTATGTCTTTTAAATAAATTTGAGAAACATATAGTACATAAAATATAAATTAGGACTTCGTTAATTTTTTTTTAAAACAGGAATATATAATTTCTGATCACAATTTCGGCTTTGGCTTGAGAATGCACCTACGACCTCGCCTCACCCCGGACTCCATCTTTCAGGCATTATAGAGGCCATTTTTGGCCCCTAGAGCCAATTCCAGACGTGAAGGGCCATTTCTGAGCTCGGAATCGGATTCATCGTCGAAAAATACATGGGAGTACATAATGTCCGACCCACTAGTCTGAACATTTATTTTTTTTGTGGGGCTGTGTAATATTTTCGTATGGCAACACTGTAAACGTCTTGAAGCGACGCATGTATTTATTACATGTAAATCGTAAATAGTTAAAATAAATGTCAAATAATGACCAAATCTTATAATTTCAATTGCGAGTTTCTTGGTAAAAACCACTATATTCGCATTTTTTTCTTAAATAATAATATTTAAAGTATATTTTACATTTCAAATTTAAAATTCGTCCAATTTCGTGGGTTATTTTCTTCACCAGACCCAAAAATGTAATATGTAAGTAGTTATTTAGGCGCTTCATTATTAGCATTCTTCGTAAATTTCATCCATTTCTGCCTCAAAGTCTTTAATAATGTTATTGCAGAAACGAGATTTACACTCCTTACAACATTTTAGGCCTTCTTTTACACAAGTACATGTTGGAAATTAAATTTTGGGTTGACATAAAGCCATTGCACTACGTAGTATGGCAGCTCGTAATAAAGTTTGAATTTTGGACATTTCTTTAGGAAGTAACAGATCTATCTGAACATCACTACCAATACTTGCAAAAGAGGTAGATATTGTCAAATTATTTATGGATAGGTTTGAGGCAGTATTGGGAACCATTTTCCTATTTTTGTGCGATTTTATGGTTCTTTCAGATATGTAGGGGCTGTAACATAATTTATGATATTTCGCATCAAACGCAAATAAATCTTTATAGCCACTTAATTGAGATATCATATTAATGATATTTCTATTCCTGGCAGCTATTAATTTTTTGATAGGAAGCTTTTTCACTACCTAAAAAAATTCAGTACTATGTAAAGAAATAAATGCCCTAAACATTATTTATAAGGATAAAATTTGTATTTTGTTTCATTTCAAAATATAAACTAATATAATGGTACCAACTATACTATGTAGGTACATAATAATATTTAAATTACTTGTTTAAACAGATTTTTTATTAAACTTTTCTTTTTTTTTATTTTTACTTGTGTTGGAAAAAAGCACATTTTTCTAATATTGAAACTATGGCATTTAAGTTTAGTGCCACAATAATTTGAAGGATCGGCGCCACTGTCTGATTGCAAAATATGATATTAGTTTTGAGAATTTGTGTAAGATTTACGACAGTCTTTAGGATATTTTATTTTAATTTCGCCATTTAAAATACCATTTTTTTTTTGACAAAATGTATTTTGCTAGATTGTCCTGCCTTTTTTTCAGCACTTGATAGTAATGATAACAATCCTTGTATTTTAGGTCTTTGTATCACAGATTTGTATCCATCTTACACAATGTTCTTACAAATAATGCGCTTCATTGCTTTAGAATTCTTAATACATACAGCACACTCTAAATTTCGACAACCTCCACTACTAATGTATTACGCACGCTATCCGCATGCGAGGTCTATTGGGTCCCGATGATACCTTTTTACGTCTGAAAAAAGTCGCTGTTTCAAAAACTTTTGCTATTATTTGGCTATATTTTCTTCGCTGCATGTATGAAAATATTTTCAAAAATAAAAAAGTTTATCGATTGGTGAAAATTTCAATACAAAAAATATATTATTTTAGTTTATCTGATTATTAGAGGAATGAAAGTGCGAATTGTGCCCAAACAGCTTATAAGGTTAAAATCGCTACAGTGTGGGCTTTAATTTGACACAAAAAAATTTTTGGTATCTTTGATAGTTTTAAAGTTATGGCGGTGGAAACAAAAAATCAATTTTTTTATAATTTAAAAAACAAATCACTTTTTATTAATTTAAAAAGTTCATGACCACAAAAAAATTTCGTAAAATACCATTTCCATGTGCCCGGTGACATACTCAAAATAACCTAACTGGTTTGACCTGGTTCTACGGAAAAAAAACGACACGATAGACTTACGGAATCGCTCCGCTACTCGTAATTTTAATCGAACCAAGCTTAGTAGTCATACCTAAGTACCAGCATCTTTAATTATTCTTTTCTTTTCATTAAAGAGCCTCTATGCCCTAAAAAAATCTACCTTTTCGTTATTATTTATATATAGATATATATATATATATATATATATATATATATATATATATATATATATATATATATATATATATATATATATATATATACATATATATATATATATATATATATATATATATATATATATATATATATATATATATATATATATATATATATATATATATATATAATATATATGTTAAGTTTATGCTTTTCAAAAATTAAGGAAATTGCTTACTAAGCAACTTTCATTTTAATAAAAGTCAAAAACGACGTTTTAGCTTAAAAGGGCCTTTATCAGGTATATTTGTATTTTTACACAAAAATAAATCTGTTATACATTTTTTTGTTATATTTTTACTTCTTTATTATAAAAAAGTTCTGTTTCTACTTAAAAAGTAAAAACTCGAAAAACACTTATTGATATGGTTGTGTAATAGACATTAAAACTGAAAATAACATAAATTGCCCAAATAAATATATACTCGTGGGTATGACTTCCTCTAACGCAACCCAAAGTTAATGAAATTTGGCACAGTTGTAGTATTTGGTACTCGAAAACCAAAAATACCAAAATCCTTGCTCAGGGGTATAGGAAAGGGAGTGAAAACCATCCTTAAACATTGGGGAGACGATATAGGAACTAGTAGAAAAAATAAGATGAATCATTTTAATTAAACCAAAATTTAATAATCATCGTTATTTACTTATTATTCAACTTTATATTACCAATTAAATTTGTAAATAAAAAAATTATAATTTCAAATTTTTTTCAGGTGTACCTATACCTTAAAAAAATCCCGAAAATTCGATTTAAATAACCCAAATAAAAGACCTTGTAAAAATACATAATTCATGTCATATAAAATTTGTTGTAGCTGTTATAGTTTTTGAGATATTGACGTTTTATATTAAAAAAAATGGTAATATCTCAAAAAAATAAAAAGTTATATAATTATTTTTAATAATTATTAATTTTATTCCTATTCATTTCCTATTACTTCTATTTTTTGTCCACTATTGGCAGGTATATAAATAAACACTTCCAAAGGAAATTATTTAACACCGGTAAGAGCAAATCAGTTTGTAAACACACCGAGCATGCCGCATGTGCAAAGACATGTTGTTTTGCCTGCTCTGCGTACAATCCAACATGCCCGCCTGGGTACAAAGGATATACGAACTTTTTAACTATAGTACAGGAGATGGGGCATTTTGGCTAGGATTTTTTTTGTACTGCATGGATTTATCTGAAATTTTTACAGAAGGTAGGGAATAGCCCAAGGATCAAAGTTTATATCATGCCAAGGTGCGCTTTTATCCTGGGGGTGGTTGCCACCCCATCTTGGGGGTGGAAATTTTTTATTGCATTTTAAGTACAAAAATCGATAAAGAAGTTAATTTTAAGTAAAAAATGTTCCATTCATTTTTTCGTAAAACTAATATTTTTCGAGTTATTCGCAATTGAAAGTAAAAGTTTTTCGACGAAAAGTTCGACGTTTTTAATGGGTTTTCAGGAATAACTCCAAAAATATGCATTTTATCAAAAAAACTGCAAAGAGCAAAATTGTAGCTTATAAAAAAACTAGAAAAAAATGTTTTTTTATAATTTCTCTATAAGCAATACAGACCGAGCTACAGCTTTTAATGATTAGCTTTTGTTCGTCAAATGCTAAATTTGAAAGATTCAAAGTCAAATAGCGGGAAAAGTTTGCATTATTCAAGGAAAATATATGAGGTCTTTTTTAAAGCATATAATAAGACTTTTCTTTTAAAAACCAAAAAAAAATAGCATTAAAATTGAGCGAGGTATGGTAAAAATAAGTTCGATCCCTACTTTTTTCTACAAAAAGATCATTAAAAACAACCCCATAATTTCCCTCTTAATTAAAATAGATCTGTATCCTTCTGCAATTCTTTTTATGTATGTATTATTAATACATCCTAGAAGTTTAACCAAATTAAAATGCTTAATTTCGTAAAAATAGCCATTTTCTTCAAAATAACTCCAACAATACTAAAGATACAAAAAAAATCCTAGAGTACCGAATTATAGTTTTTTTGATAAAAAAGACTTTTTATTTCATAGATTTTTCTGTACAATAAATATTTGGCCAGATATGGCCGTTTAAATTCTCTATTTAAGAGCGAGCACCACCTTATTCTAGCCCTTTAAAGTCATTCCATTTTAAAACTAAGGAATTAAAAAAGATTTAGTTTACACAGCCTTGTAGCTCTCAAAAAACCCTACAAAACTATTTTTAAAAAAACTTTCTATCATTAAAACTAAAGGAGCTATGTTTAAAAAAGCAAACAACTTTTTTTCGAAAAATTCGAATAGCCCACTTTGGAGCATAATATTCTATAAAACCGGTATACTTTATTCTGTTACCGCTATAATTTTTGTATGTTATTCTACTTTTTTTCCTATTTATATCTATTATATTGGTTTATAAGAATTGCAATGTTGTAAGGGGTGGTTTTTAAGGATTGAAAATTTGCAAAAGAATGAAATTTGTAATATTTCAGGCAGTGATATTTTTAATTATTAAATCTGTCAAGCTATTAATTTTTTGAGGATAAATCTTTTTTTTTTAATCAGGCTATAATAAGGGTTGATTTATAAGGGTCGAAAAGTTGCGAAATAAAATTAGTACATATTTTAAGCAACAGCATTCTAAAATTAAATCACTATGGTAAATTAATCATTTTTTAGGGTAAATATTTTTTTACTTTAAGCTCTAACAAGGGTTGATTTTTAAGGGTTAAAATATTTTAAAATTGTATTTCAAAGCATAAAACAATCATTAATCAACTAATCCACCCATCTTAAGATTTAAAATGTTATTCTATAAGTTTTGACAATTAGGGGTAGTTTTTACCCTTAAAAAACAAACAGCGCACATCACCATGAAAAGAATTTGAAGTGGAGGGTTAGAAGCGCCTAATTCCAAATTTTTATGTAAATCAATGCAGGACAAAAAAATTGCGAGGTTTTGCCATTTTTTAGTTTAATTTCCGGGACCATAATTATGTATCATTAAATCGTTTTAATTTGTCAAAAAAAAAATTTTTTGTAAATGTCATAAGGGGTGGTTATTTAAAGGGTAAGTTATGGTATTTTTTTCTACAATAAAAGCGTTATTAAATAATTTTTAAATGAAAAAAACATTTTTTTTTTTAATTTCGTTACTAAGGGTGATTTTTAAGGGTTGAAACGTTACAAATATAATGTTGAATATAACTCACAACATAAAAATAGATTTATTTTACATATTTAGCTATGATTTTAGTTTACATAAGGTCTATTTCTATGGTTTTTTAATTTTTTAGCATAAGGGGTGGTTTTTACCCCCTAAAAATATAAAGCACACCCTAAGCATATATAAACTTTGATCTAGACGGTAAAAGCAACTTAATTCTAAATTTTCTTAAAAATTGAAACTGTACAAAAAAATCCGGAAGTCAAACACCTTTTTTCTCCCCATCCACTGCACTACTAAGATTAACCCGATATTCCAAGTCGAAATAGCCGTTCTAGTAGCATTCCGGGAAATTCAAGTATATGCATTTTGAAGCTGGGGCTTGCTCTTTCAGAAAAGTTTAAGGAGAAAGTACTCTGGCCGATATCTCGTGTCATTTCTCGAAATGATATGATTTTTTATAAATTCTTGTTCTACCTCCAATTATTTAAATTTCTTGAGTATATTGAAGAATGTAGACATATTTTCTTAAAGATCTAACCCTTTCCTTTAAAATGATACACTTAACATGTTGTATATAATGCGTACAATGATCGAAATCTGATTTGTTGTAACACAAAGAAGTAAATCCTGTCCAGCCAAATACTAGGAATAATAAACACATGACTTATTTATTTATGTGAACGAAGTTGTTAGTATTTAACTGTGCAAAAAATAAAGGTTTAAACTTGTTTTTTTGGTTTGGTATATGACTCTCTACGAGATTATTCCACGTTATAGCAAAAATTTAATTTCAGTACGGAAACTGTAGAAAATTTTTGAATAATCAATATCGCGCGCTTTCGCGAATTTTTAGGGGTGAAAATTTCTCAAATTTAGAACAAAAATATCTAGGATGTGTGAATAGTAACTTTGTAGCGTAAAATTTCCTTTTCTTTCGAATAGCAGCGTTACTTTTAAGAAAAAACTATCCCTTCATGAATAAAAATGAGTTTAAAAGTTCAGGGGTAGTTTCACTCTCTTTCCGACACTTCTCAGCAAGGATTCGTTGATTTTTCGATTTTTCGCCTCAAAATCTACTAGTATGCCAAATTGCATCAACTTTGGTGGCGGTTAAAGAAAAAAACTTCTAACAACTGGACTATAAAAAGATTTTAAAAAATTTAAAAAGCAAAATATTTGCTAATTTGTAAACGCCAAACTGCCAACACTTTTTTGAAGATTTTTATTGGGCTGTATATTTTTAAAAAATACGGTTAACTTAACTATTTTAGGGTAAGGTCAACAACAAATCCATTCTAATACTAAATTAAAAAATACTTAAAATATTTTAAAAATTCCTTCAGAATATTTAAGGCAGCATTAAACGTAAATGTTCCTTTTAAAACACTTTCACAAAAAACCATAAAATTTCAAGATGATCATTATTTTTTATTTCTGCTGTTTAAGTCAGAAACATACCATTTTATATGATTCTCAACATAAATGTTTTATTATCTAATAATAAATTCATCATTCGTAGGAAACACAGAGTATTCCAAACAATTTTAAACTTGATTGTCTTGGTAAAGATGGAACATTTTACACTTGGATTGTTTTTATAATCCTCTGCCGCATTTTACAACGTCGTAAAAATATTTGCTTTTGTGTAATACACTTATTCGACCAGCCAGACTAATTTCTAGCCAAACAAATAATAATTTTACTGCGGCGGAAGAGACTTTTTATCTGGACGAAGATATTGTTAATTTATTAGAAAAAGGTATGCCAATATTGTGTTAACTCCAATAAAAATAAGATAACCAGACATATTTTTCAAATATTTTTGGGTTTGATAACCTTTGGTTTTAATTTCTTGGTAATAATTTTGTTTTTTTGGTATTTAATAAACTAAGTAAGTAATGCCTTAACTGCATCAATGTTGATTCCTAGTTTAGGTTTGAGAAATAAAAAAGGTTAATAAAATTTTGAAAAAAGTTTTTAATCTATTAAATAATTTCGATTTTTTTAGGTAAAATTTATTAACAATGTATTTATTGCATTTAACATGTTATCTGAATTATAACGCCTTAAATTATTAAAACGGTATGTTTGAATAGAAATTAAAATATAGCGTTAATAAAAGTTTGGTGTAATAAAAGTGTCTTTTATCTAATTGAAAAAAACGATTTTTTTATCGTCTGTAAAACGAAATATTAACAATTATTTTGTGCATATTTAACATTGTCGATATCTGTCATGTATGAAAGCCCTGCATTCCTTTTGGAATATCTCGAAAACGGTTTTAACGATATTTTTTAGAAACTAATGCAAGATAAATTGAAGTAATAGAAAATTTAACACAAACTTGAATTTTTTGCCCGTTTTGTTAAAAAGATATTGATTTTTGAAATTTTACTGGGTTTGTTTGTTATTAAGAAATAGTGTACACTATTTTATTCTTTTTTTAAGTAATCGCCCTTAGGAAAGGTGTATTTTAGAACAAGGTAGATCCAAAAAGTGTAAAATAGTGTAAATAATACTCATGTGTTGCGTGTATAGTCCCCTACAAAAATAATATTTTCAGGCATTGAGAACCTCTAACTTTTGGTAAAGCGTATTCAATCCTATTTGGAACAGCGCTAAATTTGGAGTCCATTCAAATAAAGTACCAGGAATTTAACTAAAATAGGAAAAAATATAATGATTTGTACTGGTACTAGTCCCGGCCCGTTCAACAAACAAGAGAAGGGCGAGTTCGGCGCAGATGGCATGAAAGTGTGATAAATGTAGAACCTTGGGATTTTTAGGGAAGTTGTTACTAGGCAAAAATACACCCTAATTCTACTAAGTATCATTAAATTCTGTATTGAATAATTAAAAATTTCGATTCTACAAATATGGTTCATTGGTATAATATGTTTACTAAGCTATTTCTAATACTTAACAACTGCCTAATGCAATAATATGCTAACTTAACTTAATTGACCTTATTTAATATATACACAGAGTACTTTGAAAATAACTAATAAATTTATGAACTTTAATATTATCTACCCCAATACTACACCTCCTACGAAAACAAAAAAAAATTAATAAAAAAAAATCTTAAACATACCCATCTTTACCAAATTTAATGACTTAAAACTACATACTATTATTATACATTTTTACTCTATTTTTATGAACTTCTTTATTCTTATTTCCCATAGATATAACAATATTGGGTGTTTTATCCTCTACTACCACACATGGGCCGTTAAAATCGAATCGAGTTTATTACCGGTCTCATTTTTTACTAAAACTTGGTCGCCTTTTTTATAAATTTTTGCATTAGATTTTAAATCGTAATGACTTTTCCGCCGTAATTTGAAATCAATTAAATTATTTCTTGCATTATCCCATGCTTTCTGCAATCGGTATTTTAGTTCTAGCGGGTAGCTATTAAAATTGTATAATGGGTCAGGACCAGAACTAACATTTGATGATTTGAAAGAAAATTGTTTAATTTGTAAATGTTTGGAAACCTCCTTCAATGTTGAAGCAATTAATTTTGTTCCTTTATCCGACACGATAACTTTAGGAATACCATATCTTAAAATACAGTTGTCCACGAAAGTTCTAGCAACTCTCTCCGCTTCTTTATTTTTGATAGGGTAACCTTCGACAAATTTTGATAGCTCACACTGTAAAGTTATTATGTATTTATTTTCTTCGATATCCTCCGGTAAAGGTCCTACAAGGTCTAAAAATGATTTTTGAAAAGCCGCTGAAGCCGTTGTGGTTACTACCATTGGTTCAACATTAGGTCTAGAATGTTTAAACCTCTGACATTGATCATGACGCTTTACAAAATTGCGAACGTCGGCATGTAAACTAGACCAAAAATAATATTTTTTAATGTTATTATACATTCTGTTAATGCCTGCATGACCTCCACTTGGTAATATATGAAAATCGTTTAAAAGAATTTGTCGCACTTCTAAGTCCTCAATCTTTTGAACATCCTTTATAACTGAAATTTTTATATTAGCCATTTTTATTTCTGAGGGATCCCTACCTATATTTTTAATTAGTTGCGCATTATTTTTATTTTTTAATATATAAATTTCTGGTACCTTATATTTCGCACAAAAATCTTTAAGGTCTCTCAACGATGCATTAAATGCCAACGTCGATCGAGAATCCTTAATTTTTATAACTTATCTTTTTCGACAAAGATTATGTGGCTTGTGAAATAATCATATTTTTCATTTCTAATCAAAAATCAAATTCTTTTTCTGAGATACAATAAGCTTGAAAAGAATTTTAGGCGGTTTCAAAAGTTCTACCACTCCCGGGTGATCTAGCCTTTTGTAGAGAGAACCATTAAAACTCTGCTTATGTAATTCCTTTGCTGCTTGTTGTCTTGTTATTGCAAACATTGTGTTGCACACGCTTTGGGACATTTCTTTAAGTTTTTCGGATGATATTTCAATTCGGGATAGCGCATCAGCTACAACATTTTTACTTTTATATATCTTACTTCGTAATCGTACTCTTCTAACAATAAACGAAATTTAGTAAGTCTACTGGAGGGATTGGTCATTCCAAAAAGATAGACAAGAGGCCTATGATCAGTATAGATAATAAATTTTCGCCCATATAGATAAGTTTTAAAATATTTTATTGCAAAAACTACCCCTAATAATTCCTTTTCTATAGTTGGGTAATTTAATTTCGCTTTATTTAACTGTCTAGAAACATAAGCGACCGGTAACCCATCTCCGTTCGATAAAGTAGCTCCTAAAGCCCTATTTGAAGCATCTGTTGTTACTATGAAAGTATTGGATTCAGAAAAGTTAGGAAATTGCAAAACTGGTGGGCTAATTAATGCTTGCTTTAAGGTTTCAAATGCATGTTGACATTCTGGTGTCCACTGAAAAGGTACACCCTTTCTCGTTAAATAATTTAAAGGAGAAACTATATGTGCAAAATATTTAATGCTTTTTCTATAAAAATTAGCAGCCGCCACAAACCTTTTGACTTCCTTTTCGTCTTTGGGTACAGGATAATTTTTTATTGCATGAACTTTACGAGGGTCTGGAACAACTCCTTCTGCTGAGATAACATGCCCTAAATATAAAAGTCTTTTTTTAAAAAAATCACATTTTTCGGGATTAAGTTTAAGATTTACCTCGCGTAGTCTTTGAAGTACTTAATTAAATTTCTGTTATGTGTTTCTAAATTATTCCCAAAAATTATTAAATCATCTAAATAAACGACACAAGAAGTGTAAGTTAACCTTGATAAAGCAATTGACATCGCTCTAGAAAAAGAACAGGATTTATCTTAAGCCCCATAGGTAACCTAGTCATCTGATACTGTCCTCGGTCAGTAACAAATGCTGTACAAGGCCTACTCTCTTTTTCTAGCTCAATTTGATAATATCCTTGAGATAAATCTAAATGTGAAAAGTAAACCGCTCCACCTAAAGAATCTAATATATCGGAGATGCATGGTAATGGAAATTTATCGTCCTGTATATTTGAATTTAAAGTTTTTCTATAATCTACTACTAATCTCCACTTCTTATTACCTAATTCATCTGCTTGTTTGGGTACTAATAAAATTGGCGCTGACCATGGAGATCTAGCTTCTTCGATTATTTTGTCGTTAAGCATTTTTTCAATGTGGTTGTTTAATTCAATTTTTTGAGAATGCGGTAAACGATATGGTTTAACGTAAACCGGCGATGTATTGCTGAATTTTTTGTTTGTATATATTTGTTGTAGATAGAGTTTCGTCTTTCAAGTGAAAAACATCAGAATATTTGGTACAAATTTTTTGTAGAGAATATTTTTGGATTTTTCGAGATGCCCTAATTTTAAGGTGCTTAGTAACTTGTCTATTCTTTTTACTGTTTTAGGAACTGAGTTATGTGTACAAATGTTGTAATAATAAAGTGGTACAATTTTTGGAGTAAAATTTCTAATTTTTACCTCATGATCCCGAGTATTAAGAATTCGAACTGAAATAGTATTTGCAATAGGTTTTACTATAACTCCTGCAATAAATATACCTTCACAAATTTCATCTTGCAAAACCACGCATTCCTCGTTTGTGTTTATTTTGAAATATCTTATTACTTCATGCCTAGCTGGAATAAAAGTGTAATTCTCGCAATTTGCCTAATCGGTATAGTTATTTGTTTACTATTAGTTATAAATGAAAAAGAAAAATTTTCATAGTTAATTTTTGCAAAGTATCGCATAAAAAAATCGGTTCCAATGACCCCATGTATACTGTCTTCAAAACTCTCGATCAGCAAAAACTCGTGACACACTTCTGTGCCGTTTATTTCTAAACGTAAAATTGTCGATCCTTGCGAAAATATGGCCCCGGAAACACCGTTAATTTTTATTTGTTTCGCTGAATTAATATTTTGTGTTTTGACGTCATTATTTTTAAAAATACGCTAACTGAAGCTCCTGAATCTAATAGAAATTTTAAATTTTAATTTTTATATTGAGCAAAAATAAAATTTAAACCATTTGTATGATATAAAAATGGGTTAGAAGGATCTACATCGTTATTCCCGTTGGCCTCGAAAAAACGTGTCTGGTTTCAGCCCGTTGATCCTCGTTATTCATGTAGAAAGCTGTTTGATTATTGTTGCCAGAAACCGCCCCCTATTTTGAACATAATGTCCCCTTGGTGTAAAATTTCCATTATTATTAGAGCCTCTTCCTCTAAAAGTATTATTTCCACGAAAATTTCCCTTGAATTATTATTGAAATTGTTTCTATACCTATTGGTTCGAAAATTATTTCTGCTAGTGTTTCTGGGTTGATTTCGCGAAAAACTACCTCTGCCTCGCATATGAAATACAGATTTAAAGCTTGACTGGTTTAATTCCTCGTCTTTCGCACCGCAGATAGCCTCACTGAGAGTTCCGTAATTCCGTGCTTTAATTATAGTACATAAATTGTGATTTTGAAGACCGTTCGCAAAAGAATTATTGCAATTTTCTTATTAACCGGCCTCAAAATGTCCGTAGCGCCTAGGTTTCCTCAGTTTGCGATATTGTAAGATCAACCATTAATTCCTCTATAGCCTTACCGAATTCTTCGACCGGTCTGGAACCCTGCTTTATGCTATTTAACTTAGATGATAGCGCGGTTGCTGATTTTTTGGTCGTAAAGTGTAATTTAAGATCCGTAACTAATAATTGATTGGAAGCGTAGGATGATTTTAATCTAATTTTAGAGCTCCTCGATAATCGCGTTTTTAGTACATATGTGGTTAACAATAATTTCCCTGCATCGTCTAAAATTTCGTTATACTATTCAATACCATTTATAAGTTCTAAGGTTCGTTTTTCAGTACCATCCATAAGAGGTAATAAACTGGCCGCAGTTTTTACATCAAACCTTTCCCATTTCATCTCACAGTTTGTATTTAAACTAAATTTTTTCACATCAACCAAACATTCAGACTCTGAATCAGAACTACTTAAACTTTCCGTTCCATGTCATTTTTTTTTAAATCTCCTAACCTAGTTTTTTAAAATATCCTCACTAAATTTTAAATAGTTCTCTATTTGAACGATGTAATCCTTAACTAATTTCTTTAAACCAGCTTCATGAATACCTTTATTATAATTATCTCTAATAGTTCCTAATTCTAACACAAATTTATTAAATTTACTTAACTTACGCAAATTAGCCTTCTGGTCCTGTCTTCTTTCCGTGCTATCCTTTGTCAAATTCCTTTAAATACTTTCACTTCGTCCAGTAAATAGATAAATTCAGTGGTTACTGTCATACCATCCTATTGTCTACCATCTTATATTATAACGTACATATGAATCCATAAATCATGTGAATAAATCCACCCTAAAAACCTAAAATGTTCCACTTTTGGTCCTAAAGTGTCTCCCGGCTTCTACTGACTTCTTGCCTTATCTTCCTTTCAAGGGCCTTTTGCATCTCAAGTGTATGCACCAAGCAAAAATTACCAACAAAACTGCCATAATTATAACGCTCAATATGTCCTGGATAGAACCAAAACTGGAAGTACTGGTTTGGCCGCCACTGTTCCCTGACTGGGCTATTATAATTTCTTCTTTTTTCTCAATGCTCTGCGTTTTTCCCATGTTTAAAGTTAGGTACTATAGTAGTACAAGATATTTATTAAAACATGGTATCCTGGCAGGATCGCCATGTGATAAATGTAGAACCTTGGGATTTTTAGGGAAGTTGTTTCTAGGCAAAAATACACCCTGCTTCTACTAAGTATCATTAAATTCTGTATTGAATAATTAAAAATGTTGATTCTACAAATATGGTTCATTGCTATAATATGTTTACTAAGCTATTTCTATACTTAACAATTGCCTAACTGCAATAATATGCTAACTTAACTTAATTGACCTTATTTAATATATAACAGAGTACTTGAAAAAACTTCTTTTCACCTATACAGAATGTTTCAGAAAGTCCGACGTGGTCCTACTTTCTTATTTTAAATGAGTACCCTAGTTTTTTATTTGAGATTGGCATTCTCCCTAAAATTTTAAACATATTTCATGTAGCATACCCTATGTCTGACTTTAATGGTTACATCGAAAAATACAAAAAATTAAAAACTATAAGCATTATTATTATCACTATTATGCTATATTGCTAGGTTTATTTATTTCATCAATTAGCCATAAAGTTTGATATATCCGTCAAATGACTTTCTCTTACGCTGACATTAGTTTTAATTATTTGGTAAAATATTATTTAACTCTCTGAACAAAAGAAAAAAGACATTTAAACATTTTATTTTAAGAATAATTATAATCAAAAAAGAGCTCAAAGGGAATATAGGCGTGTGTCTGACTGCGAAAGAGTTGTAGCTAAATTAGTTAGTAACTAAGTTTGAACTAAATGTATTTATTTGACAGATATGTCAAATTTCATGGCTAATTGATGAAATCAACAAACGTAGCGATGTCGCGTGATAGTGATAAAGCTTACGGTTTTTTGCATTTTGTGATGTAACTGTTAAAATCAGATATAGGCTATGCTTCATCAAAAATGTTTAGAATTTCAAGAAATGCATTCTCAAATAAAACAATAGGGGACTCATTTGAAATAAGATAGTAGGACCACGTCCAGACTTTTTGAAACATCCTGTACAAGAATAAGGAAGTTTTTTAAAAACACTATTTAATAACATTAAACTTTTATACCAAACTTATTTTTTCCAAACGTCAAATAAAAAAGTTAATGGGGGTTACATTTATAACCGGACACCCTGTACACTATTTTATTATTTTTTTACGTAATCACTTTTATGGAAAGTATATTTTAGGACTAGGTGGGTCCAAAAGTCTAAAAATAGTGTAAACTGTTACTGAATAACGAATAGACCTCATATGTACAGCGTGTACAACTAAGAGAGGAGGCCGGCTGTATCTCAGAAAATATTTATCGCACAGCGTTGGGAAAAAAATATTGTTAAAAGTGGTCAAGAGAAATAGCTGGAAATTATTTTCAAGTTTCTGAAATGGCCGCTAGGGGGCGTAACTGCAATCTTAAATCCAAAAAAGTGATGTTTCTGTGAATTTTGCTATATTAACACAAAAAAATACCTGATCTTTAAAGTCGAGGATATTCTAAACCTTTTTTGTTTGACAATTTTTGCTATATCTCTAAAAATAAAGTGGTGGTGGGTATTCAAAGGTTTCCGTCAAACACACCCTGTATCTTCCAAACGGCTGAGCCGATTTTAACAAACTTAGGCTAGTTGAAAAGAGCTATTCTTGGGCTATTAATCTTAAAATATTTAAAGTTTTGTTATATTTACACGTCGCCGCTAGAGTGCCTTTTTCGACATTCCGACAGAAATGGTTAATTTTCTCAAAAAAATTAAATGCATTGGAATATTTTTTTCTTTATGAAAAAGTAGCTTAATAATGCCTAAACAAGCTCGGGAAAACCGCATCTCGATATCTTGTTCCTTACCTAATATTTAGACCAAAGAAAATTTTATGCGTCAATATCTCAAAAACTATAAAAGCTCAGGAAATTTTATAAAACATAAATTGTGTATTATTACAAAACCTCTAATTTAGGTTAAATAATCTTTTCATCTAAATGCAGTACTTTACGAGTTATAATCAAAAAATCGAATTTTTAGGATTTTTTCAAGGTATACCCCTAGTATTATTATTTAATTTTCTGTATAATTTACTTTTGTTAAATTATTAAACTTTAATAAGAATTACTCGTAAATATTACATTTTTAATGCTAAGTTATCGTTCTAAAATCCAAAAAATATTACCATATTAGGGCGGCAAAAAAAGGTAAATCCGGCCCTGTTAAAAGGTCAAAATTTTTGGATAGAAACTTGGCCTTTCTTTAACGTCTGAGTTTATTAAATAAAAATATTGGAGAGGAGATCTTATGCCTGTGTCTTTTTTATTAGACCTTGCTCTATAGGTAGAACCCAACTATTAGACTGAACAGGAAGTACGAAAATTGCCCATTTTAATTTTCTCTAAGGCGCGCCAGGCTTTGAGTCTAATAGGTAAATGTGGCAAACTTTTTTTTGTTTAGTAAATAAAATTCTGCCTGCATTTTGAATTCTAAGACCTCAGAAAGTCAGGTATAATCGGTTTACAAAATTCCAAAATAATAATGTAGAAATGTGCAGTTTTGAGAATGTTTCCTTAACTTTTTTCCTGAAACCTACTTATATACCAAATTTCAAATTTTTACTCCCTCGTAAAGTAAGAGAAGATGAGTCAGTCAGTGGTCAAATGGGCGATTTTTAAAATCGAATATCTCAAAAATCACTTGACATAATTTTCTCAATTTACTTACAGGTAATTAAAATACCTATGTGAATTTACATACCAAATTTCGTAGCTTTATGTGAAACGAGACCAAAGTTATGCTGATGGAAAAATGGGTTAAAACATTTAGTGTAAAAGACACACATTCGTGCGGTAGGCCGGAACTTGGCCAGGCACCTAGATCAATAAATGATCGTCCCATAATCAATGTTTACTATTTAAAAGGGCATAGTGGCTACGATAAGTATTTTTTTCTACGATGAGTATATTGTTATTAATAGTTCCTTAAAAAACATAATATTAATTATAGATGCAGCATTTCAATTTTTTCAAGAACCAACAAATTAAGAAAATATATTGTATGTCATACCACATTATGTGTAATGTATGTAGAAAAGTACAAAAACATGGATCTTTAATATATGCTATGCAATATACTTAATTTACATTGGTAATCCAGAAATTTATGAGAAAGTGGAGAAGTAAAGTTTAGCATAGTAGGATATTTATTACTTAAAACGGGAATATAAATTTTGTTCTATAATTTTCCCCTAACTTTAATTTATTAAAAGATTACACAAAGTTGTTATTTTAAAAAAATAAAATATTTAAAATATACTTTGCTGTAAGTCAGTTTTAGTATACTATGTTTAGCCGTGACAGCTGTTTTTGGAAATGTATGTCCAATGTCAAGATGAAACTTTTTTACAATTTTGGAAATCTTTCTTTTGACACTTTACACACTTTTTTAAAAATTAGTGATTTACAAACACTACATTTAAAACAAAAAGGATGAAAATTACATGAATTAGAAAATCCCGTAATTTATAAATATAAAAAAGACAATAATGTTAATGTGCTTAACACCCAAATAGATCCAAATAAACAAAAGCTGATGCCGAATTTAAATTGCCTAATTTGACGTAGATATTTTGGCGGACACTATATGTAATACTGGCAATACAAGATTTTTACTTTGGCTTGCCACCTATTTCTAAAATTTAATTTCGTACTGAATTCATTTGAATAATTTAGAATGTATATTTGGGGCTTTTCATAATAAACTTTGCGGCAAGTTGATTACTGTTGATTTTGGACAATCAACAAACCTTCTAAAATTAGATGAAAATTTTCAAGTAAAATATTATTGTTCACAACAATAGCTTCAACGTATTTTGAACACAAACATAATTTGAATTAAAAATATAAAACAGCTTTTTATTATTACATAGAGGGTAACAAAATTCTAAAGCACTTTAAAAGATTTAAAAAATTCTTTGATTTTAACAACAGTTTTAATAATTAAGTCTTTTGATTGTACCTTGATGTATTTCCAGACCCTCACGCTTCGAGGTCTCTGCACTACGAAAACTATAGTTTTTAATTTTAGTCTACCTCTTAATTTGTTTGTTTGTTTGAATCATAATTTTAAAACGAAATACTATATAATTTTAAAATTTAATAATAATTTGACATACATATTATACCTAAGAAGACTAAGTGACTATTGTTTTAAATTGATATTAATTGAAGATAAGGGAAGCAGAGGAATAAATTTTTATATTTTAAATATTTTGATACATTTTTCTGTTTTTTTTTTGTAAGTTATTTGGCGCATGTTCGAGTACCAATAGAGGTTCCAAGAGAACGTTAATAAAAATCCGAATATATTAGGTTGTATACCATTTTTAAGGTTTTTAGGGCCCAGAAATATATAAATTGTATCGTTTTCTTTAAGTTTAATTTAATTTATTAAAAAATGAATTGCAGAAATTAATAACATTTATGATTGTGACTAGGTTTCGTTTAAAATACTACTGTAAAATATATTTTATATATAACCCGTATATATATATATATATATATATATATATATATATATATATATATATATATATATTTTATATATATATATATATATATAATATATTATTATATATTATATATATATATATATATATTATATAAAAACGGGTTTTGATAAACTCCCTTCAACAGGATAAATAATTTTTTAGTAATTAATTTACTAGAGCCCAAATTATTAACTTTAGAAATTTAAATTTAATAGAACCACCCTGTATATCAAAAACTGCTGTACCAAATAAGCTGAAGTAAGTATGTCCATAAAAAAAAATAAAAGACCCCTAATACGGGGTGGTACGTGGCCTCCCTCTTAGATTTATTTGATGTAACTCACTCAAGGGCGTTGCAGTTTTTTTTTAAATAAAAGCACCAAAAATTCAGATATTTTGCTTTTTCTCTGACACTCTGTGTTTCGAATACCACTGAGTCAGTTTAATGCAGGCATGTGCAGAAAGATAATCGAAAGTGCTTTTAAACAAGGTGCAACTCAACCCAACTCATCCATTAAAGATTTTAGGGATGCACTTAGCCCTGGCCAAGGGGTTGCTACATATGCTTAAAAAGTTTCCCTTTCGACAAAAAGGTAAACGGCTCTAAGCGTTTTTCTCGTAAAAAATGAAAAGTACTGTAAAAGGAACCACCCTCGTTTTCGTTTGCCCACCCTGTATATATATATATATATATATATATATATATATATATATATATATATATATATATATAATATATATATATATATATATATATATATATATATATATATATATTCTACAAGTTTTTTTTTTAATTTAACGGTTAAAATAAAACGATGTTGTTGATTGTACTAAAAATTGTCGATTCAAAAGTTTAACTATGTTATTAGAATAACCCAAAACAAAAGAAAGCTATAGTATACTTTAATTTTAAATGATAAAAGTAGACATCATTTTATAAAACATATTTTCTGCTACACTTTTATGTCCTAAAATATATGTAGTCAAACTCTTTACATCCTGTATAGGAGGAGAAAATATATGTGTTATATGCAGTAAATTTTGTAGGACCTAAGTTCCATCTACTTAACAGCAAATAAAATTTAACGTTATAGTCCCAACCTTAATAAAAAATAATCGAGTGCAGTGAATGTCTACAGATAAACATTGCTCAAGCCCGTTTATTTTATTTCCACCAATAACCATTCGATCACGATTGTTTTCCGATCGTGTTTTCCCGATATTTGTCAACGTTGATGAAAGTTTGCCACAAAGCCTAATTCGTAAAACTGTTTGGAAAATTCATACCAGCTGCGATTAATCACACAAAGTGTTCGAAAAATGCTCGGCCAAAGATGAAACGGAAAGATACACTAGTTATTATATATATATATATATATATATATATATATATATATATATATATATATATATATATATATATATATATATATATATATATATATATATATATATATATATATATATATATAATCGAAAAAGTAATCTTTGTAAGTTGTCCTAATCGCCGCGAGGAAGAAGACAACTTACAAAAATCACTCTTCAGGTTCGAGCAGGCTGAAAGAAGGTTTAATATCGAAATATCTGTACAAAAAACAAAGTCTTTCACTATATCAAAAGAACCAAAAAGATCTAAGCTCGCAGCCTATAACCAAAGCGTGAAGCAGGTAATGAAAATTAAATACCTCGGATCAAACATCACCAGCAACAGAGATTTGAAAGACGAAGTACAATCTAAAGCAACAAAGGCTGCATTAGTATCAGTATATCTGAGAGATATCATTTGTATAAGCACGGGATGTAAAGTAAGGATATATAAAATTTGCGTAAGGCCTATAATGACATATACTATAGATACCAGAGCAGAAAACATGGCCACCAAACGCATCCTAAGAACGATGGAAATTCTTAGAAGCATAACGGGACATTCTTTATATGATCGTAAGAGAAGCAGCGACATAAGGGACAAGTGTGGAGTTCAAGATGTTGTGAGATGGGCTCGTGTAAAAAGGAAAGAGTGGAGAGACCATGTAAATAGAATAGATGACGATCGACTTCCAAAGATAGCAAAAAATAAGAAACCAACTAACGAACGACTTCCGGAGCGACCGCCCAAATAATGGTACGAAAGCTGAACTTCAGCATCCCAAGAGTAAAGGTTGTTGATGTTGATGAAAACATAGAGCCAAGCCCTAACGTAAGAAGATGAAGAAGAAGAAGAAAAAGAAATACGAGAAAAAGCCATAAATATTCTACTGCTAAGTTCTCGTTGGATGACCCTATACAGTTTTTTATTATTATTATTATCTCGCAAAATGATGTGGATTAAGTGTGAAAACCCTGTATATCCAAGAAAGGCTGCAATTTTTTAGTGTTCACAGTGTGTTTTTTCACTTTAAAACATTTCGTCGGTGTTTAAATCCAAAACATGTAAAAAAATTAAAATCTTTCAAGGCAAAATAGTGCAGCAAATCAGTTGTTTGTGTCTCCTATATAATTTATGTTTTGTGCCAAACGAGGTTTTTATACTAAGCCATTAATATATTATTAATGGTTTTAAGAATAGCTAAAGTAATCGGTTTATCTCATTTCACATCTTTGTAATAAATAATAAATACAGCCTTTTAGGCGTACACTGTACTATGAATTTTGGGTATTAATTTTTTTATTATTTTAAAAATGTTCTTTAACTTCTATAAACAACTGCGTTTCATACTTTTAACGATGGCGAAAAAAATTGTTTTTTGGTCGCTTTGTTCTTTCTCTATCTTAATTTAAGTTTATCTGGAATTATTTCTGTTGGGTTTCAAAAATAATAATTTTATTGTGTTTAATAAAAAAAGCTTTTTAATAATAAAAAAAAAAACCTGCCATTTATTAAAACAAAATAAATTGTCTTGTAGATTATTGTCGGAACATAATCCAAACTAAATAGCAGGATTGCACCATTATTTTCTGCTTTAACAGGTACTGTCCTGTATAGCCTTTAATGCACTATCAACATGCCTAGCATGGATAGAACGGTTGAAAGAAGTAAATAACAAAAGTGCGCTACGATATTTAAGGTCTTTTTAATACAAATACATTGCCCGATAATACCTCAGGATCCAACGTAATGCTTCAAAGAATTAGAATTTTGTACGATTTAGTATAATGACGCTTTTTTTTATCTTAAGACAACCGTGGGCGGCTTAAGTGTCGTAAGAGGGAGTTTATTAACACAGGACTTAAATATTTGCAGATTTGGTGGAGAACAGAAAATCACTGCGAGCAGCAGATTTCCCAGTCTAGCTACTTTTGGGATAAAGGAGCGAACAAAATTAAAAGTTTGAGGTCTCTCAAGTTGCTCTCAGCCAAAGCCATAAAAATAACTAAAAAGTGTGACAGATCCCCCACAGGTAGTAATAAAAATTTGCGGAAATTTATATTTCCGGAAATATATCAGGAAAGTTTTAAAATATATGGAAATATTAAAAATATAGAAATTAAAACTTCAAAATTCAAAAAACTAAACCCTTAGTAAAAATTTATCGTAGGTAATACCCAAGGAAGTTTAAAGGTGTATGGAAGCTCAATACTGTAGAACAAAATTGTCCAGGCATGCAGAGCAGCGGGAATCGGGGGATTGGCCCCGCGGAGTTTGCGCAATGAATAGTAGGTCAGAGCCGGACTTCCATAATTCTTTGTTACTATCTATAAAGATGATATCATTAAATGCCAAATTCAAGCATTCACTGTTTTTTTATTTTTTTGCACAAAATTGTTGGTTACTAAACGATACTACCATAGAATATTTAAAATTATTGTGTAATATTGGATTTTATATCATCTGATATAATATGGAAAGAATAGATGGCGCCTCTTTACAGCCTTCTATTTAAATGGTCGATATTTTTGGGAGTTTTGTATTTTTACCAAAAATCTGTGTAAATAAATAAAAACACTATTTTTAAAAAATAAATTTCAAACATTGTATGATAGTTTCATGTACTTACCACCAATTTTGTGATAAAATAAGGGCAACATAGTGTAAATAAGTTTAATCTAATCCTAAGATTGTGGTTGTACATTAAAAAGTGAAAATTTTTATAACTGCTTTTTAGGCATATACTTTTCACTAATAACAAACATTCATGAGACAGAATAACAATGGTTAAAAATGTTTAGTAACCTTTGGTACCTAGGTATCCATTGTAACAGTAGTTAAATATTATGTGTCTAAGTATGTCGAGCTTAAAAAGTTGATAATGTAAGTTTAAGAAACCAAAAATCTAATTTCTTTTTAAACAAATACAGAAAAAGCAAAAAGGAACTTTAACATAAAATTGTACTTTCTTTTATTCAATTAGAGGGACCTGTATATATTAAAATTTGCCTGGTTTGCATAGTAATTAATAATTTTGATCCTTTAAAAGGATGTACTAAATTATTAAATGAAATAAAAGTACCTAAATGTAAACCTTATTTCTTTTCAATAATCCACAGAAATACACAAACATTGTGGAAATCATCTAAAAGATAGTTAAGATTGCCTTACTTTTCTCACGGCTATTTCCTTTGAAATTTTCATTTTCTATAATTCATAATTGATATATTATTATTTATTCGGTTACCTAACGTTACGTCTCATAAGAAGCACCTAATTTAAATATAAGAAATACTTACCTAAAGTAAAAAATGCTGGGTATATTACCCTTGGATTTGCAAGACAAAACCATACAACCTCTAATCATTTTGTTACGATATTATAAGTAACAAACAATAAACACAAAATTATAGTCACAATTTAATAATCACTAATCACTAAAATAAGAAGGTTATTATCAATCCAGAAAACTTCTGCAACCACAAAATATAATCACACAAAGCAAAACAATCGAAACTAATACGGCTCTCATAAAAGTATAATTTATAATAAGATTTATCAATGTGTAAGTAGGCAACACATAACAATAAATTATTTCGTGGAATTTCGTTATTGCGCAAAATCGGCGGGGCCAACTCTGACAGTTATTTTCATACTGGGCTGGACATTTTTTGATCAAATGGGCCATAGCATTGGGCTTCCATACACCTTTAAACTTCCTTGGTAATACCATAAATGCTCAGATTCGGCCAAATATTCACAAGAGCGTAGCTCGAGTGATTTTGAGAAACGAGTTAAATTTCCGAAGTATTCAAAACCAGGCAAAAAATATCTGGCTTAAAATTAAAGTACGAATGGTATTTGGTAAGACAATTGCGCAAATAAAACTAAGTTAAAAGCAAAATAATAATTATTCAATAATATAAAATACAGTCGCTGCTAAAGTAACAATGGACTACTCGATTTATAGAACCGTAAACTTACCGATTTTTTAGCCAGTAATTTTTTCCCTTTTATCCGAGAGCAAATTTTGATTTCTGACATTTTAAATGGGGTTTTTTATACATGAGTGGAAGTGGCATCCCAAAGTTACAGCGCAAAAACCATTAATATAAATAAAAAATTAAGTATTAAAAATACTTCTAAAGCAAGCAATAGCCAACAAGCAATAATCGGTGAATCCCCGAAATCGAGATTGGTGGTTAAAACGCATTCTTATTTTTTCCCTATTTCCAATATTTCCAATATATCCGAGACACACCATTTCCATGAAAATATTTCCATTTACAACACTACCCACAGCTGGTCCATGGACAAGAGAAAGAAGCCTTGTAAGCATAGATTCATTAATATGTATGGAAAAGTCATTTTCCAAAAATAAGACAATATTTAAAAGAAGGTCTGATTTGGAAAACAGGAAAAACATACAGATAAGAAGAAAAAAAATACTTTCTGGCTCGAAAGAGAAATCCGATATTTTTCTAAGTTTCTATGATTATGGAAATAATGTGTTTATGCCATCTATTCTCAGTTCTGCAGAACTTGGCCCCTTATACATAAAGGATGGGTATTGGCAGATTTTTTTGCGACTGCATACATGATGTTTGTGTAAAGAAGAAATTTGCATTACCCTTCACCTGTTTTCCAAATCAGGCTTGAAGACTGGTTTGAGACATTGAGTATTCAAGTTAAGACTCCTGAAGGCCATCAGTTCTCCAAAAGTTAATTCCATACTAGTGGGGGACTGTATATAGGCCCTGGATAAAGTCGGCTTGGCAAACAAACTTACGGTAGCCTGGGTACCAGGCCACGAGGGCCACCCAGGTAACGAAGAGGTCGACGACCTAGCCAAAAGAGGATCAGCCATGGAAATGATAGGCCCTAAACCATTCTGTGGAATCTCCGAAGGCCTCCTTAAAGCATCTATTAAGAGCTGGGTAGACAGAGAGTTTCAAAGCTGGTGGGTACAAACATCAGGACAACGACAGGCAAAGCAGTTCATTAAGACCTGCTCGGCCATGTTTACCTCGGACTTACTGAGCCACAGTCGTAAAGTCGTAAGGATAACGGTAGGTCAACTAACAGGACATTGCAAACTCAACAAGCACCTGGAAAGAATAGGCCTGGTGGAGGATAGCCTGTGTAGGTTCTGCCAGGAGGCTGAACAAACATCCGTACATGTGTGGTGCCACTGCGAAGCACTATGTAGGCTTAGGTTTACTAGGCTTGATAAGAAAAAGCCAAAACCGGCAAGATATATGGAGTGGCCAGTGTCAAGACTCTGGAGTCTAGTTAAGAAGACGGGCCTGGACAAGGTACTCTAAAGAACGATAGGAGAAACCACAATAAATCTTTTAAGGTTGCAGTGGTGGAGGTCATTTTTGCCATCTCCTCTCAAATAATCTAATCTAATCTAATCTAAAGGGTCCTTAAGCAGCTAAACTAGGAATGGGAGTGATTGAAGAGAAGAGAACTAAAACAACGTAGGTCAGCAAATAAAAGCTTCTCCTTAACAAGTATTGTATTTAAGTAGCTATTCTAAGTGCGCATTTTGTTTGTAAATTAAGCTCTCTGTTTAGATATTGTAGTATTTTAACAATAACACATTTCTTTTAAGTGGTATTGTGCTTTAACTCACAAAGCAGTATCTTTCACTTTAATCGTCTAAAATTATAAGTTTAATTCATTTGTTGTAACCTGATTTGAAATTGAAACAAAATTAATTATTTAAGTAAAATAATACAAAGGCTAACAACGAAAATTCAAGTATGCATAAATTTGCTTAATAATTTAATTCATAACTTCTCGGAATATCTCTCAGATAAACAGTTTAAAATAATTTAACAGGAAGCTTTCAAAATTAATTTTACACTAAATATTCTACTAATAAATACGCTTCGTTTAAGAAAAAAAATCGAAATGATTTTAGTGTTTAGAACGTAATAAAAGTTAATTAAATTGTAGGGTAGAGTTTGTTTCTTAACCGACTTTAAAAACAAAAGAAATTATCACTTCGACAAGTATGTATGTAATATTATTGGAAAATATACAAAATTGTATAGCTGTGTGTGTTTATTGTTTGTCTGTTTGTATGTTTGTACGTTTGTATGTTCCTTCGTTTATACGTTTAAACGTTTGTACATTTAAAAGTTTGTGCATTTGTGCGTTTATGCGTTTATGCATTGGTGGGTTGATGGGTTGGTAAGTTTATACGTTTGTACGTTTGCAAGTTTGTCCTTTTGTACGTTTGTACGTGTGTACTTTCGTACGTTTAAACCTTTGTACGTTTGTACGTTTATACGTTTGTACGTTTGTACGTTTGTACGTTTGTACGTTTGTACGTTTGTACGTTTGTACGTTTGTACGTTTGTACGTTTGTACGTTTGTACGTTTGTACGTTTGTACGTTTGTACGTTTGTACGTTTGTACGTTTGTACGTTTGTACGTTTGTACGTTTGTACGTTTATACGTTTGTACGTTTTAATGTTTATATGTTTTTATGCTTGTATGTTTGTTTGTCCACGCATTTCTTCACAACTATTGATCGGAAAGCAAAATGTCTTATCCACTTCATTTTCTATTGGATTTTATTGTTTCTATTTTGATTAAATATCATATTTAATGGATTTACTGAACCCGACCTAAAAAAAAAATTTTACTTAATTTTAATTTCGTTTCTGTTAGTTAATTTAGAGTATATACAAAAAATTTCATTTTATAATTTTAAGCTACAGATCAGACAAAAATAGATTCAAAAAATTAGGAACACTTGATAATGTATTCTTACCCAATCTTAGTAGTTAATTTTGTGGTTATCTCAAAAAAGAACACAATAAAATATTGTAAAGATTTAATTCTGAAACACGAAAAAAATTTAAGAAATCCCGACTGTATTCAGTAAAATAAAGCTTTAAAATATTATTTTTTTAAATACCACAATGGTTTTTTTTTCGAAAGTTTAGTGGGGTTTCTTTTTTACTTTTAACGTCAGAAAACGACTCATGAACAAAATTAACTCAGTCACGCAGTTCCGACCTACACTCTCTTTCATGTATTCGGATAAAAAAAAAGTCATTTGGCCCTAATTTAATGGATAAGAATAATAAAATAAAGTAGAAAATGACTTACTCCTGGGAGACTTTAGGTTACATCAGTTGTGGACTTGGCCTTAAAGCATAATCAAAAAGACTTAATTTCGCACCAACCTGAGGCCCTGTTTTATGAAAGAGCTTTGAAAACACTACGATATATTCACTTTCTTTAAATAGTTTTATTAGAACTTTTAGAAAATTTATGAGAGAACTTAATTTTGGACATATACTCATAATGCAGCAATTGTTAGGGATACTTTCGATTTGCGTTATTCATATCGTTGGATAGGTATTAATGGAACCATGTAATGGCCGCCAAGTTCTCCGGACTTAATCCCTTTGTTTTGTTTTATTTTTTTTTGTGGTCATTTAAGGAAAGTAGTTTAAAAGAAACCTATAAAGAATTTAGCTGATTTAATCAATAAAATTGTTGCATTTTGTACTGTGGATTGACTTAAAAAACAACATCGGATAAAAGTATGAGTCCGAATCGTTTTTAAGCAGATAATAATTATCAGATTAAATAAACGCAGTTATAAAGAGCCTGAATATTTAATACAAAAAAAAATCTTTGCCTGCCAACAAAAGGTTTTGGTATCATTAAGTAACTAAACTGACTGCACAACACGTGTGCAGTTAACCTTTATTACTTTTTGTTAGCGAAGTCTTTGTCGATAAAAGTAAAAAACGGGATGTACATAATTGGAAATTTGAACTTTCGGTTGTAAAGTATATTTATATTTATATTATACGTAAGTTGGGATTAATATTTAAAAGCAGATTAAGACAAGTTCTTGTTTTTATCAGAAAAAATTAGCTTACAAAATGTAGTAAAGGTTAATCGCACACGTGTTAAAGACATTAGCTTACTCTATATAGTGTTGCCAAGACCTATTGCTAAGAAACAAGATTTATTTTCTTGTTGAAAATATATGTATATATATAAAAATATATATATAATATAAATATATATATATATATATATATATATATATATATATATATATATATATATATAATCATATATATAATATATATATATATATATATATATATATATATATATATATATATATATATATATATTTTTTATTATAGTATTTGAGCTTTACAAATTAACTTTTATCTTATAATCAATCTGCAAAAAGATGTTCTGTTTATGTTAATGGGTATAAATACCGGGTAGTGCGTCGCCGAGTGGAACATAGGAAATTCTATGTAAATTTTAAGGGGGTCAATTATTGGCTCCCCTGTACATTTTACAAAAAAAATGTAATATAACTTTTTGAGGAGACCTGACAAACCCTTGCGCCAAGTTTTAAAAAATTTTAAACAGATCTTGAATTATTCAATTAAGTGTAATTGTAAAATTACCAAATTTTCGGTTCAGGTAAAACCAAACAGGCACCAGTCAAATGAATATTATCCCTGACATAAGGAAAAGTATCAATAAATCAGTAACAGTCGGTATTTGGAAAAAAAAATTATTCAATCGACGAAAAAGTATCCATAATTAAGTGGCATTATGCGGGAAACAGTTTCAGAGCAGTATCTGAAATGTTTTCAGTTTATTTCCCCACCAAGCCCATTCCATCCATTTCAACTATTAAACGTATTGTCAGTTAGTTCGAGTCCAAAGGTACCGTAATAAATAAATGTAAATGTTCAACTCAGGATATCTAAAATAAGGCCGACTAAAAAAGAACAGGGATCTTAATATTCTGTGAGTCTGGAGGAAAACAAAATGGTTAGTACGAGGGTTCTTGGGCAAGAGGTAAATAAACATCATACAAAGGTATTGCGCACTTTGAATAAACACAAAGATTTTTCGTATAAATTCGAAAAACATCAAGAGCTGCAGGAAGGAAATGAAGAGCGAAGAATGGCATTTTGTTTTGAAATGGTAAAAAGAGCAAATAACGATAAAAAAAATTTATAAATATTTATTTTACCGATGAATGTGTACATTACCCTCAACAATGAACCAAATGTTCAGAATTGCCGGTATTGGAGCCAAGAAAATAAACATCGCTTTGTTCATACTGGGACACAATATCCGCAAAAAACAAATGAATTCATGGGAAATTTCCGACACCATATCATTGGACCCTTTTTATGGACTATAACCTGACAGTAGAAACCTATTTGGCGGGTCAAAATCAAATTGGACCCGCCTTGGAGTTGTTCGAGAAGATCAAATGATCTGGTACCAAATGGATGGTTGCCCCGCCCATAATGCCTGTATGGTTGGTGAGTACCTAGAAAATGCTTTTAACGGCAATATTATTGGTCCACGGATACTTCGGCCAGCCAGGTCACCTGATCTTTCACCGAATGACTTCTTTCTGTGGGGTCACTTAAAAAGTGTCATTTATAAAAGTGTAGCATTTAAGAATCTAAAAAAAGTGTCATTTATAAAAGTGTAGCATTTGAGAATCTAAACCAGCTTAAAAACGCTATTTTGTTAGAATGAAATAAAATTTTGCAATATCAATTAGCAACGTTTGAAATGAATTTTATGATCGGTTGGGATATTGTTTAGCTGTTAATGGGGGGTTGTTTAATCATATCATTAATTAATGTTTCTTATGTAATTCTCTATTATTTTTATAAAAGTTATTGTATTTTATTTTATTTAATTTTTCCTCACCTAGTAAAATATTAAAAGTTCAGTTCTTTCTTTTTTCGGATGTATTTTCGATCTTCTGAGTTAAACATTTACAATTATTTATTGCGATGGCTTTGGACTAGAATTTACTGACAATACGTTTAATGGTTGAAATGGACAAGATAGGCTTAATTTGAAAATAAATTAAAAATATTTCAGACAATGCTATTGGTTTGATTAGATTCTAGTATGATAAAATATTTTTTTTAATTATCGATAGTAATACTTGTTATTAGTTAAACTTAATTGTTACATTAAATAAAAGGTTTGATAAAAAAATAATGATAGCGTGTCTTTTACTTTGAATGTAATGGTTGTGAGAGTAATGAAACGAAAAAAAAAACATTCCTTGTATTCGGCTGTACGTCAGATTTGACAAAGCCCTATAACAAATTGTTTGCTGGTGGCTGGTGAGCAATTACATTTAATTAAATAATTCAAGATAACTAACCCCCTTTAAATTAACATGGGATTTCCTATATTCTGCTCGGCGACGCACCAACCGGTATAATACATGCTCACAGATTTAAGTATTTGCTCTTAAGGTATATTATCCTTTTATAGCTTAAATATAAAATAAAATGTTTTGCTTTGTCTGTGGGGACCAAAGCCAAAAACAAAAAAAAAATAAGAAAGAAACGTAGTAAATGTATGATGCCTATTTCAAACAGTCTAAGATTGCGATTGGGCTTTTTTCTGATAAAGACACCTTTAAAACAATTTTAATACCTTAAAAATAATAAAATGTAATATATGAATAATTAATAATAAAAATATTATTGGTTTAAAATTAAAAACTTACACTCTAGATAAAATTAACAGCATATTAAAGTAGGTTTATGTTTAAGATACTCCTATTATAAAAGTATTGTTTACCCCGTAAATGTAATTATTATCTAGGTACATAATTGCAAATTTTATAAAAGGTGCTTGAGTTAGGACTATGTAAACAAACTTCAACAGAATATATTTAGAGCATTATTGCTTTCGACTCTATTTTTAACATCTTCCAAGAAACTTGTCAGAGTAACAACACTTACCATAGTAAGAGCACAACTTTAATTATGTTTGGATTTAAGCCATTAAAATTTTATAATTGTTTAGCTTTTGATTTGAGAAAACCTTAACGTTGATTAATAGCTAAATTGCGCAGTCAAATTCAAGTTTTACCGTGGCCCTCGAAAAGCCCTGATATCAACCCAATTGATAACGTGTGGGGTAAAATGGCAAAATATATGTATAAAGATAACTTTTAGAAATCAGAATGAATTACGCCTAAAGATAGATGACGCATGGGACCAAATAACCGAAGAATATACTAGAAACTTAATTTTAAGTATGCCACGACGTTTGCAAGCTGTAATTGATAACAACGGTGCGCTTACTAAGTATTAATAAATTTTTATTCCATATCATCAAAAAAGATAATATTAGTTAGTTTTGGTTTATTTATAAAATGTGTTCAAAATAAAAATATATATCGAAAAATAAAAATGTTTTGTTTATTATTATTTAAATATGCATATTAAGACTCGAAAATTCATAATGCGTAAATATGCACACCATAACCAAGGAATGCGATTTACTATAATAGACCAGGAGACAATTCCCTACCTAAATTTTATTGTCCCAGTTTTTTTTCGGCACGATGATACATATAAAAGTACAAATCAGTGCAAGTGATTTTTAAAAAAATGTAGGTGGCTGCGATAAAAAATGAGCTCGGTCTAAAAATTTGTCCCAAAAATCACCCAAAATTTACAGTTTGGGGTGTTTTAAATTTTTGCTTTACTTAAAGGTCATACTACGTATAAGGACATTCCTTTAAAGTTTAAAACTGTAGTAAGAGCAGTTTTTTTAATAGGTTAACAGTTCATAAAAAATTAAGATCATATGTAACCTGAAATATTAAATGAATGATATAAACTTTTGTGTTTCAGAATGTCCGCCAGCAGCAGACGGAATGGAGCGGTTTGCGTGCCCCACACCCGACCGACAGGGCCGCTACCACTGCATAGACGATCACGTCCTTTGCGACGGTTTCATAGACTGCCCCTCAGCGGAAGATGAAGACCGTCAAGCATGCATGTTTTATAAAACTGTAAGTATTTTTCTAATAAATATTTAATTAACTATACCTGCCATGCAATGGCCCATGTAACAGTTAAAAAAAAATGTGTGCGCATGCCCCAATTTCCGCCATGTTTTTCGGGCACTTTATTTTCAAATGTATGAGAAGTGCATATGTTTTTAAATAAATTAGCAATACAAACTATTAATAATTATTATTTTTTTATAAACAGTTTAATTCAAATTATTGTGCATACCTAATAAAATAATAATACAAATATTTTTATTAAAATATATAATGTTATCTATAAAGAAAGGGGCTAAAAAACGTTGTTATGGAGAATGCCGCAGTAATACGCGTAGTAAATCCTTTTAGAAGAATTTATAATATTTTATTAGTGTTCCAAAGACTTGGTTTGAATATCGCCGAAAATTCATTAAAAAAAAGTAAGCAAAAGCAGTGTGGACGAGGTGATGGTCGATGCCAAGAAATTTTTATTGTTAATAAAGACACATATATTTGCTAACTTCATTTTAAAAGAAAGGTCTAACAACCGAATATACAGACCCTATCATTTGTATAAAAAAGGTTATATATTTATTTAATTATAAATAAAATAGCTTGTGCCATAACCTCAAATAATAAATTTTGGCCTGGTTAAAGTCACTATAACTAGAATTATGTTTTCTTTTTTGTAATAACTTCTACTTATTATCATGACAAGTAAAAGACATTTTTACTTGACATTTAAATTATTATTATCCTAACCTCTCAACTAGTTCAGCTTAATTTCTTCTTTTAGGACGACCATGGCACCTAAACCATCGTCGTAACTGGACACAATTGTGGGCTTTTACGGTGCACTAATATTAAAAGTGATAATGCTTGTTGCCCAGCCATATTTATAAGTTCCCGAAAGTTTCATATTGTTGCCATGTAATATGGCGGACGCGCTTGCGCTAAGCATACTCTTAAATGTCAATAAGTTGAATAATGTGTAGCATTATTTGGAGTATTGCTGCAAATTCTTTGCTGGGTACATGACAAACAATTCTTAATGCAATGGGACCACTTCGGTTCTGGTCCCGGGGTATGGAGATTGAGTGTGCTAAACCCTATTGACCCTATGAACTCGCAGATCGTCTGAAACAGAAGGCAAAAAAACGAAAAAAATATATCCAAACACTTTTCTACGTTTCTGTGGCAAAACTACAACCGTTTGCAAGATAAAAACTTAACTGGAAATCAAATAATAATACTTTTCTACAAGAAAAGGTATCAGGCCCAAAAATGATATATGGTATTTGATGTATTTTTGCTTCCTACACAAGAAGTAGTGGTCAGAATTTGGCCCTCGGATTATTTTTTTTACCTCAAGAAACAGGTCTAAAACAAAAAAAATACATGAAAAAACACCAGCAAAAACAAAAAATTCTTTTTTTATTTTCCAAATGTTCCATTTATTAGAAAAAAAATATAAAAAATTAAAATCCGCCCTTACAATGAATGTATCACGTGATGTTTTTTATAACCTCAAAGAAATCAAAATATTCTTCAAATCAACCAATTTGCGCAAAATTTGGTACAGGGCGTTTTGGGGAGGCGCTGATTACGAATCCCAAGTCAGATTTGCAAAATTCTAGATGGCGGCTCCAATATGGTGGACCGAATTTCAAAACTCTTTCGATTTACGCCAGATTTGGTACATAAAGGTTTTTAAGGGTAAATAATTACTATAGATTTTTAAAATTTAAAATGGCTGATCCAACATGGCGAAATAATTTTTAAAAATCTCTTTATTTTTTTATAATTCTTTCTTTATTATGAATAAATAATTTACTAACAATGTATTTAGGTTAAACCACTTAAAATTTTATAACAAACATTTATTTAGCATTAACAAAATCATATTTTTTTATTTTAATATTTTTTATAAAAAGGTTAAGTTAAATTTAACTAAGTGAAAGCAAAAGGAAAAAACTTTTGCAACTCTACGAATTTTTAAATTAGGTGGAGCAAAAAATATTATTTTTTGTTTCACTATAATGTATGTATCATGTTATATTCTTGTTTTTCAATGCATTTTATATTTCTTAGATTTAAGAGTATTTTATTTTATGTCAGGTAATCGTAGTTGTTCAACTATGATATAAAATTATAGGATATTTTTTCCAATACTTCGCAATTTTACTTACTTTTTTATTGGTTTGTTAATATCATTAATATTATGAGTAAAACTTGTAGCTAATGCTTTTAGAAATTTTTTTCCAGCTTAGGAAGTTTTAACTTACCCATAAATCACTTTAAGGATAAAAATATCTTTTATATTTTACTATTTTATTGTTTCCCATTTTTTTAATCTATCTTTAATATAGGTATTTTAATTATGGGAATATTAAATATTTCATACTTTAATATTTTTTGTTTTAATCTTATGCTTAATTTACTTAAGGAAAGTTTGCTTTTGGAGTAAAAAAATATTTTATCTTTTTTATTTTTCCTAAACAGAATATTTTTTTGACAAAAAAATCTTCTATTTTATTATATTTCAATTCTAAAATAGTTTAGTTTTTACAAAAGCAAAGCTTTTTTTGGTCTAATTAGTTTTTTTAGGTCTTTGTTTTATTCTTTAATAATTTTTTGATTTGATGGTTTTAATTTTAGTTTTACTAACAAAACATTTCTTTACAAAAATAGTTTTGCCTATTTTTTTTATACTTGGCGGACTTTTTATAAATTTCTATAATTATCCTTCTCCACAAAAACAAATTTTTAGGTAAAAATATATTTTACGTGTCTATTTTTTTATATTAACTTAAGTGTTTAAATAAAAAAATAATAAATCAATAAAAAACTAAAACCAAACTCTTTTGTGTTTTTTTTCTATACTGAATATTTTTTTTTTTTTTTTATAATTTGATTGTTTTGTTGTTCATTCTTAGGGAGCGTAGGCATATCTTAATAATCTAAAAATACTTTTAAGATACTTTTTTTCAGTATTGATACAGTTTTATAGAAAAAAACTTTTAATTTTATAATTATTTTATGTTTACTTCTTTTTAAGGTTTCTTTATTCTTGAGCTATTTTATCGGGCCAAAACATATTGTTTTTGTTTTTTTACGTCTTGTTTCACTTTTTTATATACCGTATAGTAACTATTAAATATCAAGTCAATTTATTGTATTTAAAAAATAAATAAATGAAACAAAATGTCTTGCTATTTTTTTCAACAAAATGCTAAACTACAATAATTACAGTTAAATCAGTTTCGTTAGTAGCTTCCCTATCAATTTTTGATAAACTGACCCTTTTAAATAAATCTTATAAAAAAAAAATAATAAAACACCGCATTTGCTACAATTTCAATGACGATGTGTTATGATACAAATTTATCCATTTGATTATCATGCTTAAAGGTCTCATGGATTAACTATGAGAGAAAAGTGTGATTAAATTACCGGTAATTTACATAAGCTTTTGTGGTTTCTGTCATTAGCAAGGATTAAACTAATTACATATGTGAGCACCGTCATTTACACATACACAGTTGTAAACATCGCTGTTTCATTATAATAATATAGAGTGCTCATAAAGAATATTTTTACATATAATCAGTGTTGCCAACCGTCGGTAATTACCGTACCTGTACGGTAATATGAACCAAGATACAGTATACGGTAATAAGGTCATTACCGTAAGCAAATATACGGTAATTAAAAAATTTTAAAAATTGCTTTATTTGGAGTAAGTTAAGACTACCGAGATCAGATAAAAAGTTTCGCCAATGCAAATTCGTGCAATAATTATTACTCAAATAAATATTATGCATTGTACCCAAGGAAGTTTAAAGGTGTACGGAAGGCCAATGCTGTGAAACAAAATTGTCCAGGCGTCCATAATTCTTTGTTACCATGTATAAAGTTGACATCATGAAATCTTAATTTGAGACTAACTATACGTTTACTGTTTTTTTTTTAATTTTTTGCACAACATTGTTGGATAATAAAGGAAACTATTATAGAATATTTAAAATCCTTGTGTAGTATTGGATTTTATATCATGGATTTTTTAACATGGAAAGAACTGATGGCGCCACTTCACAGCCTTTTATTTAAATAGTTGATATTTTTGGGAGTTTCGTATTTTTGCAAAAAATCTTGGTAAAATAATTAACAACACGATTTTTTAAAATAAATTTCAAACATTGTATGATAATTTTATTAATTTGTTTTAAAAAAAAAGTAAAAACATACCATAATTTGAACTGGTTGTTTGTGTTTTAAGGTAATACAATATTTTATAAATTTATAATTTGTATAAAAGTACAATAAAATAGTCTTACCTTAGGCAGATAACAAAAACAAATTTAACAAGGAGTATAGAATTTTTTAAATAAGAATTTTTTTTATATCGTCAGACCGTCCCCCAAGGCTGAGGCTTCAATACTAACGTTCCATTAAGTATGGTAAAGGGGAGTTTATCCACACTCTGGGGATAATGGAACAAAGAAAGTGGGAAGTTCGGGGCCTCTTAAGTTGGACTGTAAAAGGATGCATAAAAGTGGTACTACGTACTGCTCTATTGGAAGCTGTCAGAGGAATTATACTTGCCAACTCCTCGGAGCAGAAGCCGTGAAAATACCTATAAAAATGCAACATATCCCCTCCAGCCCATCGGTGGGAAAGAGAAGGAAGCTTTTCTGTAAGCGTGGGATCATTAATAAGACGAACAAATCTTTTTTAAATGAAATCAAGAATGATAAGAGTTGTAAGAAATACCATTGCCTAGAGAACAATATTATAAAGATAGTCTGATTAGAATACATAAAGAGTATACATATAAGACGGATAGACATACTTACTTGCTCAAAAGAGAAATCCAAGCTTTTTTAAAGCAGCTGAGGCTATGGATGTAATGTGTTTGTGTCAGTTAAGTTTATTCTCAAAAGTAACGCCAAAATGATTAATAAACTTCTTTACGCGACACCGAACATGACTGGGTCTTAATGCATTAAACTGGACAAGATTTAAGATTAGTTTATGGTTTTGTGAAAGTGATATTTGAATTGACCTGCGGTTGTTTACCTAGGGGTATTCCAGGTAAATAAACACAAAATTATAGTCACAATGAAATAAACAAACCAATAATCATTAAAATATGAATGTTTTTATTAATACATAAAACTTCTGCAACCACAAAATAAAATCACACAAGGCAAAACAATCGAAATTAAAGCGCGGGTATGGTTCCATAAACACCGCACCGTCGCACACGAAAACGAGGCTCCGACTTTGTCAAAAGATAATGTGTTGCCTACCTACAAACTGTGTGTAGGTAGGCATAACAATACACTATTTTGGGGAATTTTGTTACTACGCAGAATCGAGGGGGCCCCTCATGACAGTTATTTTCATAGTGGACCGGACATTTTTTGATCTAATACGCCATAGTATTGGGCTTCCATTAACCCTCAAACTTCTTTAATTGTACCTTGTACCAGAAGTGTGTGGTATAAGCATAAGTACTTTTTCTCGTCCTATTTGTGTTTAAGTTTTAATTTCTTTAATAAATTTACATATTACCTATTTACTGTTTATTGTCGTCTGTTGTTTTATTGTTTACATCGTGTCTTCCCGCATACAAAAAAAGACCATTAACATTTGCTATATATTTATTACCAGTCGCCACGAGAATATAGCATATTTTTACCAGGTAGAAAGGAATAAATACTTTTAAATGGTATTTAAAATAATGTACAGTAATTTGGCGAAAAATACGGTAATTTTGTATTGTCGGTACGGTAAATCGACTGGGACAGGATGGCAACACTGCATATAATGCAAAACTTTTTTACTGTGCTAAAATTTAAATACAAAAAAATAATAATATACTCTAGGCGCACAGTAGTACACCAGAACAAGTTCCGACCTGACACACGCGGTGTGTATATTACACGAAACGTTTCATCGTGTTTTCTTTCCTATCATAACTTTATTATCGTTTTACATAAAGGTATATGGCTTGGTATATAAATTTACATAAGTAATTTAATAACCTGTAAAAAATGAACAAAGTATGTTAAGTAATTTTTCTGAAATTGCACATTTTTAGTCGGAACTTCCTAAAACAGGGGCGCGTATATCGTATATTAAGGGGGTATTTTGGAAGTTTGCAATCTGATTGAACCTGAGCTTCTGAGATCATTATTTTCTTAGAGTTTAAAATGCAGGCAGAGTTTTATTCCCTTCATTAAACTTAGAAAAAGAGAGGAGATACTATTATAAACATTTATGTGTTATAATAGTATGTTAAACAAAGACCAGATTCCTTATTCAAAAATATTTTTCCCTTAAACTACGATATCTAAAATTAAACTAAAGTTTATCCACAAGTTTATTCTAACGCAATATTTTAGACCAAGAAGGTAATCAAATGCTTAGCGCCTCATGACCATAAACAAAAACCTGTAGGTCCCTCCCCGACGTGAGGTAGTAGCTATATGTATAACGTCAGTATTGACACTACCGCATTGTCTAAAAGTGCCGTAAAAGGCATTATCTGCATATTTTAGTATTTGGACATTGTTGACAAAACCAGAAAAAAAAATGAGGTAAACATTTAAAAACTCGGCAACTATAGTACTTAAGCCTCATACAAGCCTTCGTGTGTTATCCTAAAGATGAAAAGTTCATTTTACTCATAAATATCAAGTCTTTTTAACCGTTCTTATATTTTTATTTTTGTGGCACGCCATTTAATTTATTAAAATCGTCTGCTTTTGTTATCCTTTTTTCATCGAAAAATTAAGACTCCTAAAACTTTCATATTTTAGAAACAAAATATCATATAAAAACCACCTTTTACGTACTAACAATAATTTTTGTAATATAATGATATTACTGATATGCGACTTTTTTAAATCCTAATTTTTTTATTTTATATTTTTTTTACAAAAGTATATAAAGTATGTAGCTCTATCCAAAGACAATTCAAATTCATTCAAATTCGATCCTCGCCATTAGACGCTCATGGAAACAGTAGGAGATACGGGGATGGTTAAATTGGGGCAAAGTTGCGCATTTATGGTACTAACAATATGCTGTTTAGAATGTTTTAAAATTTCGAGTATTTCCGAAGATATCCGAGAAAAACCGCAATTTTAGAAAATTGTTTTTTTACCGAGCTTCAATTCGAAACGGATTTTACAACAGATTACACATTTACGTTTTCACCTTTTCCGCCCTATTTCATAGGGCTTTTAGATTTAAAATTTAAAGTTTTATTACTCAGTTATCATCAACTGAACTTTTTATGGGCGCCATATTGCCTTTTATTACAATTTTAACAATATATAACATGTTATACTTTAAAAGCTCATAACCTCATTTATTAAAAAAAATAATAAATATCGTCTCAGTTGGCCCTGATTCCGGCAAATGCTTTTTGTTTTTGGTAAAAATTAAATGTCTGTACTTGTCAAAAAAAATTTGCCTGTTTAGGTTTTTTAAAGAAATGAGTTTTTTACATAAAGAGAAAAAAGATACGTTAAAATTGTACCACAAATTTTAGAAACTGTACGAAAACAGCGCAAATGTATGTAGAAATATGTATGTATATCTGGAAAGGCAACAAACACATACTTATAATACCTTTACTTTTTAAGAACCAATTTTAAGGACTATCTTGATTATTAACCCCTTGAAAATTATAACAGATTTTGATTACAGCATGATAGAGCTCCAGCACACAATATTAGAACAACATATGAATATTTAAATGATATATTTTTATACAGGTCCTCTGATCTTACAGTTTTAAACACCTTTATGTAGGCCACACTAAAAAACTGAATATAAGGATTAAGAATACGCTACTGTAAAAGACCTTTAAAGTTTACCATGGCACAATTTAGAACTTTAAAAGAAGATGTTGAAATCAGATTAAAAGGTACTATTTACCTAGTTATATTAAGTTGATGATGTTGGCCCAGTAATGATACGTCGGATATTTAAATGACTCTTTGTTCTGGAGAAGTTGACCGCTCATATGTAACGGACGATAATTGGCAGACTTTTTTCGCGACATCAAACATGACTGTGTTTTAGAGACATTGAACTGAACAAGATTTTGTCCCCCCAAACCAAGATTAGTTTAAAGTTTTGTAAAAGAGACATCTGCATTGACTTCGCTTCCAAATCAGGCTTATTAAATGGCTTGAGAAATTGAATATTAGAGTTGAGGGTACTATCGTCAGCAAAACTATGAGTATGATTGATTCTGGGGTACCCCAGCATGAATTTCGTAGAAGCTGGAAGAATGACCCTCTACAATAACTATGTATAAGTCGATTAAAAAGGAAACTGGAGAGCCAAGAACAAAGCTTAGGTTGAAGACCATAGAAAGGAAGTTTGTTAAAGAGCCCATCATGCCTGATCTGATCAAAAGCTTTGGATATGTCAAAAACAATTATCTGGGATTTACCAAAAAACTCAAGGGTCTTGTTTTAGTGGTGTGAGACAAAGGAAAAAAAATCAGCTGTGGATCTTCTGTGACGGAATCCATACTGTCTGTCATGTAAAATTTTGTGTATTACATACTTTAAGATTTAAAAGTTATTAAATTTTTCCATTACCCAACAAACAACTAAAAAAAGGACTTTTTTAGATTACATGCCAATTTAGCTATTTTTAACATTGCATGACATGTAACACTTAAAAAGGGGCAAGAAAGCTAAGTCTGTTTATAAACAGTAAGGGCTTGTTTTAATATAATAACAATAACAAAAAAAAATGACCAGATACTTTTAAGCTTTGTTATTGGTGATATTGACGAAGATATAAAACTCGGAGAATTATAGGTCATTATAAGCTATTCTGTCTATGTCTACCTTTTTTGTTTTTTGCTTATTGGCATGTATAAGTTGTTACCGAAACTTATGTTTTACAACACACAGTGTCACTATCGTTAGACGATTATGTTTTCCCTATTTCTAGGCTAATGATATTGCAATGCATAATTCATTAGTCCATTTTTTTCGGCAATACAGGGGGGCGAGAAAACAAAACAGAGGCTACTGTGAGAAAAATTTTTAATTTATTAAAAAACCCTCGGACACGTCAATATTATTTTTTAGGAGAGAACCTAATAATCATACCATTATTCTTATACTTGCAACCCCGCACAAGGAGATGACACAACCCCCAAATTTTAAATGGAAAAAGTGGTCAAATAATAACTCGTTTTAAAGGACTTTTCCCCTTTCAATGATACCTATAGCACTAGCTTATTTTTTCCAGTAAATAGCATAATAGTAAATGCTAAAAAGCCTATTTTTATAATTCAAAACATTTTAGTGCCGTGGGATTATTTAAAATCATTAAATGGAAATTAAAAATAAGGTAGCTCAATGAAGCATGTTTGATTTTTTTGAATAATTTGTTTACATATTGGTTAAGTAAATATTTAAAATAAAGATTTTTCTTAAACTATTGCTGCACATTCTGTAAGGTAGCATAAATTTTGATTTATAAGTGACCTCATTTAAAAAAAATCTAGAGGCGATAAATCTGGCGATCATGGAGGCCACTTAAAGGGCCTCCATGATCCACATCTGATTTAAATATTTCCGAATAAATAATGTATAAAGTGGTGGGGTACCGTCCTATTAAAACATAAATCTGTCTTTTGCGTATCGGTCGTTCTGATTTTTAATTATAACCGTAAAAGACTTACTAAATGATTGCCAAAAATACCATCCCAAACATTTAGGTTTTGGGGGTGTTAGGTGTGTACTTCCTAAATTCGGGGATTACTCACAGATCAAGATCGACAGTTATAACCATTTATCACCCCATTAAAAAAAAAAGAGATTTATCAGAAAATCCATAATTGTTAAATAAAAACAGTGCATTTTTAGTGATTTTTTGCTTACAACTAAACAAAATTGTAATCGGCGAGCTTTTAAAATTCTTTATATCATACTAGTTCATTATTGTGTTTTTATTGCTTAGTTGCCAACTACATACTACATTATAGAGCACTTTATACCCGTGCGGGCATAATATGCACTTTATGCCCGCTCGGGCCGTAAAATGCACTTTACGTCCGCACGGGTATAAAGTACACTATAATGTAGTTGGTTGGACTAAGCAATAAAAACACAATAGTGAACTAGTATGCCCTAAAATTTATATACACCGCGGGTATTATTAGATGTGTATTGCCCTCGAGCGACTTATAAACCCTTTGGCCAGAGGCTGTCGGATTTGTAAGAACGTCGCCCCAAGGGCATAAACATCTATTTAATACCCTTGGTACATAAATATCTTGTACTCGTACTTATACACTCTCCAATTAATGCGTAGGTTTTAGATAAATTTGCCCTAAAACCGCCACTTCCGTACCTTCCTTTCTTACAGCAGCTTCAATAGTGTGATTTTAATTAACCACCAATCGAATTGCGTATTAAAAAAATATATCGAAATTTAATTACAGCCAGTGGCGTACGTTCTTTTGTCAATAAATTTGGTTAAGGTTTAGCGCTGATACGAATAGGCTTAATAATTTTAATCTTAACGTTACCCAATTTACAAAAATCGGTTAAAAGATATTTGAATTAGTTTTTATAACTCTTTATTCAAAAAAAATTTAACACCCTTTATCTTGAAACTGTTTTTTATAAAATGAGCTCCTTAAATATTGCGGCGCTTGGTAATTAATCAGCTAATGTGATTAAAAATCAAAAGGATATTTTTTTTCCAAATTTACAATAAATGTTTAGTTAAAAAGAATATTTTAAAATATGTTGCTTTGACACTATCTGCGGATTAAAATAGGTTTACTTAAAATATTATGCAATAAATTAAAAATATACCATCGTGTGCCATTTTTAGATGTAATTTACTTTTGTATCTGATGCCTTTTTATAGCAGACTTGCATGCATTTTTCGCCGTTCTATTAAATAAACTTGCATGGATCTATATTTATTTACTTTAACATTTAATTTTGTTATATTTATATAAGATGGCACAAATTTTAAAATGGGCTAAGTTGAAGTATGGCACATATCGAAACTTTTAAAGATGTAATTAGTTAAGCACATCCTTTCTTCTCTTAGGACTAAGAAATCCTCTGGGATGAACAGCAAAATAGCATGCTGGCAAAAAAATGTACTCCGAAACATTACCTACATATTCGGGAGTACATCTCCTAATTTGTCTCTAGTTTTTTGGATTTTCCACGCATGAATTACGGGTGTTTTTCCGTAAATTGCTGTAAAGCCGTCTGTATGCGGGTTATTTTGAAACAAGAGCTCAAAAACACCCTTTCTAATTCTGGATCTATTTTTATTTTCTTAGTTGTTTGCAAGGGTGTGGAATTATTTATTATCATAAAGTTGACTGCGTCACACGGTCAACCGTGAGCCTTCAGGAAGAATACTTCAACCTCGGACCCACCCTTAATAATTTTTGTCGCAGTAGTAGACGAATAGACGAAACGTCACGTAGAAATACCAACAGTGTCACAATATAAAACGACAATATGTCTCTTCGGTAGCGTAGTGGTCAGAGTTTCGGTTCGCCACCCCAGCGATCAGGGTTCGATTCCCAGCCGGAGAGACATTTTTAGGTAGTAGTTATTTAAAAATAACGTCCGTGGTGGCACTACCGCGTTGTCTAAAAGGTGCTGTGAAATGCAACATTTGCATGTTTTAGTGCTTGGACAACGTTGACGGAACTGGGAAGAAATGGGTTAAACACCAGAAAATATGTACTAAGTTTGATTGTTTCTTGGGTATGAGGTTTGCTGTATAATTCAAACAACAATATTTCTTTACGTTTCGCACCTACATGGAGGGCTTTTTTAAAAGATTTCTTTTGTTTATTTTCATGATTATAAAAATATTATCTACAAAAAAAAGTATCATTAGGCATACAACTTAAACTAATAATACAGAGATATAGGACAATTTACATTTGTAAAAATTATGCGGTCTAAATTATTTCTTTATATTTACGTACAATAACAATTAAATACTAACAATTACATGATAACACATACATTTTAAAACTTAAAAACAATAAATTTTATTATTGTTCTCTCTTTTATTAAATCAAAAAATACGTACCCTGAAAAAACACATTGTTGGCATCATTAATAACAGGTAGATGCACACTGTCGGTAGCCGGAAGGATGAGTATTTTAATTTTTTGTTTTTTATAGTAAAAAAATGTTTAAGAAAATTTATAAAAACGAAAACGATTTTATAGATGCTTATACTATGTAGTCCAGATAATTTTTAATTTGTAGGAACAATTTTTCATTTTTTTTTAACTAAGAGGTTTTTTTCCATAAGGTGACTTCCTCTAACTATTTAATTAAATTATAATATATTTGGCTTAAGTTTTTAATGTCTTTTTTGTTGTTTACGCAATTGTTATTTCTTTTTATATGAATTATTTCCTTTACAGTAAGTTTATGGTAGTTTTTGTCAAAATCTAACATTTGACTTTTTTTTGTGAGTGTGAGGTGTCACAAAAGTCAAGTTGTTTATGCAATTCCGTGTTCAAATTGTCCAAACAAATATATGGGTGTGACAACCCAACATCTTAAAAATCATTTAAATGGTCACACATACCAAAAATCCGTTTCTACCGCATTACACAAACACGAACACGAAACCAAACATACCTTTAACTTTGCAGAAACTATAATACTGGATTTTGACCAAAACTACCATAAACTTACTGTAAAGGAAATGATTCATATAAAAAAAATAACAATTGCGTAAACCAAAAGCATTAACTTAACAAATAATTAATAATTAAATAGTTAGAGGAAGTCACCCTATGGAAAAAAACCTCTTAGTTAAAATAAAATGGAAACTTGTTCCTACAAATTAAAAATTATCTGGACTACATAGTACAAGCATCTATAAAATCGTTTTCGTTTTTATAAATTTTCTTAAATATTTTTTTACTATATAAAACAAAAATTAAAATACTCATCCTTCCGGCTACCGACAGTGTGCATCTACCTGTTATTAATAATGCCAACAATATGTTTCTTCAGCGTACGTATTTTTTGATTAAGTTTAAAGAGAGAACAATAATAAAGTTAATTGTTTTTAAGTTTTAAAATGTACGTGTTATCATGTAATTGTTAGTATTTAATTGTTATTGTACGTAAATATAAAGAAATAATTTATACCGCATAATTTTTACAAATGTAAATTGTCCTATATCTCTGTATTATTATTTTAAGTTGTATGTCTAATGATATTTTTTTGTAGATAATATTTTTAAAATCATAAAAATAAACGAAAGAAATCTTTTGAAAAAGGCCTCCATGTAGGTGCGAAACGTAAAAAAATATTGTTGTTTGAATTATACAGAAAACCTCATACCCAAGAAACAATCAAACTTAGTTAGAATAAATGGTTTAAGAAAATTTTGAATATTTTAAAAATATATATATATAAATAAATAATATATATATATATATATATATATAATATTATATATATATATATATATATATATATATATAATAATAAAGACTGTATAAAGATAAAAAACATAGATTATTGTGACGTGACCCACCTTGATATTGTCTGCCCCAGTAGACCAATCACGGCAAATAAGCCGAATACCAATGATTTAGTTTTGACGTGAAAGCCTAAAACCTTTATTATTTGTGATGTCTTTTAAATTAAACTTCAACTCTATCATTGAGAAAATATTATTTCCGAGTAATTAATTTCTTTGCTGACTTTTATTGACAATTTGTCTTAGGAGAAAAGTATTTAAAAACTTAACAGAAGAATGCCATGCCAAAACACGTTTTTTTTAAACAATTTTACACTGTTTAGACGGTTTCATTATATACGCAGAAAAACTAATGTTTGTTACATATCACAAAGGGTAATCCACTAAACTGTTAAGTTTTAAAAAAGGAATAAATATTTGGGCACTAAATTTTTAACCCACGCAGTTAGAATCTGACCCTGAAATATACGGCCAACTGGCGACGAGTCGTCTACTCTTGTGGGCGTTTTTATTCATTTATCTAAAAATTTATATTCTTTTAAAAACTGATTCAAAAAGAGAAACAGATATTTTGATAATGGGTAGGGTCAAGTAAATATCATATTCATAATATTTATTGATTTATTTTATGGTCACTTCAATGGCGTTGAATAAGAGAGATTGAGATAATATCTAACCCTTGGGGGTCTTTTAAAAAAGTTGTTATTTTGTGATTTTATAACCGTTTTTACTACTTCTTTTATAGGAAGGTATGTGTAATACGAGAGTTTCGAAAATTATTGAGAGGAAAAAGGAAAAAAGAGGAAATAGCTGATGCCACGCCATATTGTAACAACTTCCGTTTATCTACATTGGAATTAATTAAAAGATTACAAAAACTTTTTTTGAGATAGGTTAGGTTAAATAAGTTTCTTCTCCCTCGTTGCACATTCTGCAACTTGGGTACCAACTTGTATGAGCCTATCTTGTGTAGGTGTCCTCTTAGGTTATCGGGCCCTGTTAGCAGCCTTACTGTTATGCGAAGTCTTTTCCTACTTTGTCTGAGTAGTTCTTCCCTTGCTCTTTTCCATGTCTTATTTTACTAAGGCTTCCCCAGTATTCCTCGTGTTTGTTTCGGATCCATTCCCTGGTTTTCCATCGTGCTCTGGTTTTGGTCACTCCAAGGGCTGGTTCTGGTCCAAAGAACGATGCGAATGATCTTTTTCTCGCTAGCTCATCCGCTTTTTCGTTGCCTTCTATTCCCGAATGTCCTGGTACCCACAGAAGAGTTACCCTGTTGCGTTTGCCCAGGAGATTAACATAAGCATGAGCATTACAAGAGTTTCAACAATAATTTTATATGCCTTTGTGTTTATTTTAACTTTAGCCAAGTACACAATTGAATAAATTACTGTTAACATAAAATATAACTCCCACTGTTAAAAATTAAATAGTTTAGGTTGGTTTAGTGAGGGTTTTTGAAGTATGGTACTGTAGGACAAACTAAGTTGCCTGTAAAATTAATAAAACTTTACATAAAGCCTGAATATTACACATTCATTTAACAAATACATCCAACATATTAAAATTTCGTTGTTTTCGTTAAAATTAAAATGATAGAGATATTTAAAAAAAAAAAGTATATATTATTAAAAATGTTACGTGTATAAATACAGTGTCAATATATCTTTTAATAACTGACAGTTTTTGTTTCAAATAGGAGATTTTTTGGTTATGCTTCGCTCTTAAAAACACGAAAAAATAATACAGTTAACCCACTTACACTCTCATTTCTTATTATTATACCCAACGTTGTAAAATTTTATCTAATTTAAAGGTAATATGCCTTTTTTTTTGGCAGTATATATATGCAAAAAAGCTCTGGCACGGATCACTAATGTCTAACACGTGTAAATACTGAAGAATACGATTTAAATTTTAAAAAGTTATATTTTTCTTAATGGGAAATCTTATTTATTGGTACGTTTCCGAAAGCGACTTATTTCCTTCGATACTTTTTAATTAAAAAAATAATTTATTTTGTTAACAACAGAATAAATTTAAAATATATATAAAAGTTTCATATTTTTTTAATTTCCCTCCAGAAAAAAGTCGAACTTTCAGAAGTAAATCTTCTATTTGTATTTTTCTTGTAATTTTGATCAAATTTTATCGTCAAATCTCGAATTCTGCAAAAACATCTGTATTTTTCTTACAATTAGAGGAATTGAAAATATTTACATAAGAAAACTGTTTGATGAAAAAATTTTATTAGAAAAGCATAATAACACAGCATCACAAAAAAGGTGACGGTCCAAAAGACTTGACCATGGTATCTTTATCTTTTTGGGGTCGCTAAATCCGAATCCGGGGTCAGTTTGACCCCATCAGGTCAGGGGCATTTAAGGTCAAATCGCAACCAAATTTGATCAGTGTATACTTATGTTTTTGAGGTCGCTGAATACGAATCCATAATCAGTTTGACCCCATAAAATTTGGTTGCGATTTGACTTTGAAATACCCCACAAAAAAAATTAAGATCTAAAAGACTTGACCATGGTATGTATCTCTATGTTTTTGGGGTCGCTGAATCCGTATCCGGGGTCAGTTTAACCACATCAGGTCAGAGTCAAAAGCATTTTAAGCTTAAATCGCAACCCAATTTGATAGGATCAAACTGACCACGGATTCGAATTTAGCGACCCCAAAAACATAAGTATACACTCTTTAAATTTGGTTTTGATTACTTTTTCAGATTGAATATATAGAAATGCCCTTGATCCCGGATTCGGATTTAACGACCCCAAAAACATGAAGATACTATGATCAAGCCTTTTGGGCTTTCAAATTTTTTTTCTTTTTGTGGGGCTGTGTAATATGGGCAATTTGTAAAATGTAGATAAAATTTGATCAAATTCACGAAAAAAAATTAAATAGAGAATTCGTTTTAGACACTCTGTTGGGGCACAGAAAAAAAATTTACTTTTTTTTGCAAATTCCATAATAAAAATATTCTTTACCAAAGAGGGCAATATATATTTGATGAGGGTCTCATGGCGCAGTAAAGTGGCAACATTAAGTTTATAAATTAGATCAGTATAAATGCAAAAAAGGTCTGAGAGATCATTAAGGTCTAGAACGTGTAAGCCGCCTTTCTTACTCAGGTTAGAGGGACATGCGGGTGTTTCAGTATTATTTTTTTATGTTTGATATATAGTCGTCAAACGCTAACTTGAAGAATCAGTCGCGTTCGATGAGTGAGTCGAGCTGAAAAACCCGAGGGTAGAGCATCAACATCTTTACGCAGGATATATATTGTATCATAGGACAAGATGAGCAGGAAACGGTTTCCTAACAAATTATTAATAAAAGATAATAATGTGTTAATAATGTGACTGGTGCGTTTTTTCAAAAGAATTAGACAATCCCTACTTCTTTATGATCCAGCTACCCGTAAACTTGTAAAGTAGAAATAAGTAAAATTTGGCAGCCTTGTCTTAATTTTTTTGACCCTATTAAATGTTAGACGAGACTTTCACTACATAGTTCCTTGGCGACTAAGCTATTTTTTTAATAAACGGTAATTTTATAATTACATAAAAAAATAAATCGGAGGGATGTGCTTTTTTTTTCCTTTGTAGCAATATATTACATTTAACTGATATAACGTAAATTTTTTTAAATTTATCCTTGGAAGGTTAAGATTGAATCCTAAAATAATAGTTAATTTCAACTTAATAACGTTAATAAAAAATGTAATATAATACTTAGTCTTACAAATTTTATATTTACGCCCTATATTAATATTCATGCGTTTAGTATGTAAATATTTCACAGCTTTGATAAAGTTTGTTAAAGTCTACTTTAAGATTTAAGCGAACTTTAAATATTCTAGGTGTTAGATTATCAAAACGTTTATTAAAAACATAATAACACAAAATATGTATATATATATATATATATATATATATATATATATATATATATATATATATATATATATATATATATATATATATATATATATAGGGTTATCCAAATTAAGTGTCCACCATTGGTAACTTTGTTATTAGTGAAAATACAATGTTGTTTAAATTAGCAAACTAGTAGCATTTTTAACGCTGGTAAAAAGGAGAAATAGAAAAAAACAATTGAGAAACGTATTTTTGAGTTTTTCATTAAAATAACATTTTTTTAAATGGAAACCCCTGTATATTACATGTTTTTCTGTTAAAACATCAAATTGTGAACAAAAAAGTTTATAATGACTTTTCAGCTAGAGTAAAAAATAAAGTCAAAATAACTATAAATATTTTTAATTATCTGCAGTATTATAATATTAAGACGGCTATGAAAACCACATGGCCTTCGCGATTTGACAGCATTAAGATAAGCAACAAATTGCTAAACTGGACATGCTCGCAACTAGAAGGCTTTGGAAAACAATGATAAAATCAAATAATGTTAAACATTAGTGTGTTTGTCAAATACTTGTTTATAAGTTTTATTATGTCAGTCATTAATTTAAAGAAAAATGTTCTCTCATGAAGCAAAAGTGTGATATGTTAGATTGCTATTTAGTGTGCAGAAAAGAGGTCCACCAATCCGTTTCAGTTTCAACGTTTGGTGCGGTATAATTGGTTTAAAATTTGTCGATCCGTTCTTTTATGAGGGCACCCTAACTGGTGAAAGATATGTGGAATTTATGACAGAAATTCTGAATAATTTCTTAGACGAATTGGATCTTATAAGTAGACATTATCTGCATTTTCAGCAAGATGGCGCACCTGCCCACAACTCCAGAGGTACTTATCATTTTCTAAGTACTACTTTTAATGATCAGTGGATAGGAACAAATGGCCCAATCCAGTGGCTTCCCAGATCACCAGATCTAACCCCACTTGATTACTTCTTGTGGGGTTACTTAAAGAACCAAATTTACAAGCGAAGGTACGATAACGTCGACGCTTTAAAGAGTGCAGTTAGGAAAAAGATAACCCAGATAGATGGTAGGACCATACTTAAGACAGTTCGAGCAGTTGAAAAACGTGCCCAAAAATGTTTTGAAGAACAAGGTGGTGTTTTCGAGCATCTTCTTTAAAAAAAAATTCTTATTTTATTTTGTAAGATTATGATTTGATGTTGAAAATAAAGTTTGTCGATACAATTTAATTGTTTTAGATTGGGGGCCATAACTTCAACAATTTGTAACCTAGGAGAAAAGTCATTATAAACTTTTTTGTTTAAAATTTGATGTGTAAACAGAAAAAAATAGAATATACAGGGGTTTCCATTAAAAAAAATGTTATTTTAGTGAAAAATCAAAGTAACGATTCTCAATTGTTTTTTATTTCTCATTTTTACCAGCGTTAAAAATGCTACTAGTTTGCATTTAAACAACTTTGTATTTTCACTAATAACAAAGTTACCAATGGTGGACACTTAATTTGGATAACCCTGTATGTTAAATATATATATATATATATATATATATATATATATATATATATATATATATATATATATATATATATATATATATATATATATATATATATATATATATATATACAGATACCCATAACTGCCTCGCACTTCTTCTAGGGATATTGCTTCTACAGCATTGTACAATTTTTTGTTTCAAAATATAATTATCATTTGTTAGTGAATTAGCATAAACTAACTGTTTTAGGCGTCCCCACAAATACATATCCGCTAACGTGAGATCGGGGCTTCTTGGGGGCCATAAAACTGAACCATTTCGCCCAAACCATTTCTGTTCAAATTTTAAATCAAGCCAGTCCTTTACCTCTCTACCAAAATGAACAGGGCATCCATCTTGCTGGAAGTACAGGTTACCTCGATAATCTAACGGCAATTGTTCTAAATAATCAGAAAAAAAAGTATTTAACATATTTAAATAAGAAATACAGTTACAAGTACTCTAAAAAAAATACGGTCCGTTTATACCATAGTACGAAAATGCGCGCCTAATATTCACTTTTTTAAATATTGACGTCGGTTTGCTTTTCTGAAGAAAGGATTAACATTTTAATAGCGAACATGTTACGATGCTACAGTTTCATTCGTTGAAAACGTGGACTCATCTGAGAACATTGTTAGTTTATGGAATTCTCTATTACCTAAAATCTTACTCCATACCCACAAACAGAAATCCAACTTTTTCATCATTGCCATCTTCTAATGTTAAGTTAAAATGCGTTTTGTAGGAGCGTATCTTATTTTTCTTGAATGGTACTCTTTTGGACCACCTGTAGTTGTGTAGCTCGTTTTCTCAAGGATAGTATCGGGTCTTCTTCAACAGACTGCAATTGAGTAGAGTCGGTGCATCATCTTTATTATAGGATTTTATCACTTTTTTTAAGTTCAGTACAGATCCAGTATCTCAATTTTTTTTACTAGCTTGCAGACCGCCCATTTGCTCACGGGTACATTGGGGAACCTTTTATGAAATTTTTCTATTACGTATGAAAAATCTCCGTTAACATAACATTGGATTAAATGTATTCTTTGCTCCGTTGCGTTGTTACCATTTGTAAAAATTATTAAAATATCCAAAAGTTGATACTGAGGTCTGGTTTGGTTGACACTGTCAGTATTTATTTGTGAAGTACCTATTCAAAGGTGATATTTAAAGGTATACAAAATCAAAGGTATACCTACAAAACTTCTTAGTAAAATGCAACTTTAAACCGAAAAAATGATTACTATTTAAAAACCTAATGAAAACCAATATCCTGAAAGATATGATAATTTTAAACATTTTTCTTTAGTAGCATTTTGTTAAAAACGTTGAAATAGGGTTATTTTATTCTTGTAATTTTTTTTTTAACTTTTGGGACAAACTGTATACAATTTTTAATTTCTTCCATCAACAATAGTATTCTTTCGGCAAGCAAAACTTTTTATAAAGAATGACCTTTTCTCGAAAAATAAAATTTTTGGACCGTTTGGCCTCTTGTCTATCCCATCGCCGCACATACTGTATACACGAAGTGGTGCATCGTCGGGCGGGGTTTAGAAAATCCCATGTAATTTTTAATTGGGTCAATTATTGTGTTTCCCTAACTATTTTGGAGAAAAATGCCATTAAAGTTTATTGAAGAATTTTTTGCTAGTCCTATCGACTGCTGATTTTCCGGGTATCGGTCTATTCGGATACTAAGCAGCTGTAGCATGTTTGATACCTTTTGGTAACTATTTCCTTGATAGTACCATTTAATCATTAATACCTTTTCTTCAGTAGTGTAACTTATGGTTAATCTTTTTGCTGTACGATTTTTTGATAATGATAAATCACTAAATTTTAAAATGACAACGTTAATTCACAACTACCTGGTACTTTTATTGTTGTTCATAAATATGAAAAAGTAACAATTTTTAAAAATATATTAGCATCTAACTCGCAAACGGTGTAACCAAAAAATATAAAGTTTTTACCATGGACGTAGATTTTAATGCTCTTTGATAAACTTTAATGGAATTTTTCTTCAAAATAATTAGGGAAGCTCCATTAAAAATTACATGGAGGTTTCCTATATCTCGTTCGATGATGCACCACCCTGTACATATAAGAATTTTTTTTAAATACATCTAAATTTAGTACGGAAAAATGTTCATCATTTATCAGAGAATTGTGAGATTGTGTAATAAAAAATATGTGTCATGTAGTTTAAAATTATAAATTTATTAACTTTCACTAAGCATTTACATTTATACATGTGGTCACTAAAGAAATTTTTTAATACGTTTTTTTTTTCATTTAATTTTTTTTTAGTTAGTACAAAATTTAAGGCGATTAATTATAAAAAAATTGTTTAACATTAAAGTAAAACTGATTAAATAAGTGCAGCATGTTTCAATGTTTTTTTAAATTTGGTTAATTTTAGACACAATTTTCGTAGACAATTATTTTCTTTATCATAGCGTAACACGAGTATACTAACTAATAAAGATTTTTTTGTAATAAATTGAAAACACTATGCTAAAGCCCACGCGGTCATAATTTTTAATGTGTCATTACAGGTTAAAAAGAACCATAAAATATCCATTAAAAGCGTTGCCATTAAAACACTGATGAGACTTTAGTTGCCCTTTTCGAACTATATTCATAATGGATGTGGTCCACGTGTTCGATCTGATTTATAAAGAAGTTCCGTGGGTAACTTTGTCATAAATAATAGCTACAGGACTTTTTTGATAAATTTAGGGACGTTTATTAAAGATGTTTAAAAAAGTAATATAAAAATGATGTTCTAAAACTTTTACAAATTTACGCCTCGTTTACGATCCCCTTTCAATTTTCGTCAGTGGACTTATCCGGTTGCTATTAGCGTTGTTTTATAGAATGCACGTGTAAACCCTTTTAAAAACTCGTGCACAGGGTGTTACTAAATGTTATGCATATTTTATTGGACTATTATTAAATCAATTTAAAGTAAACTTGGTAATATATGTAACTTTTATTTAAGGTAAATAGTCACTTTTTTACCCTTCACTATGCCAATGCCGGGGTACCTTAAGGCAAGGTCAACAAAGACTAAATAGAGCCATATTTGTGGCTTTTCTTATATTTAGAAAAATGGTTAAATTGTCATCTTGCCTTTTTTCCTATTTACCCATTTCCATTTTTTTATAAAGCGTGTCTCTCATTTTTTTAAAGAAATATGTGTTTTAATAACAACAAAATTATTTAATTTCTTTGAAAGGTATAATTTTAAAAAAATATAACAAAAACTACCTAAAATATTAAAACAAAAAAGTCAATATTCTGCTAAAGTCTACCGTTTTTTTTTCTTTCTGGGAGACGTCTTGATTTACCCCTCCGGAAGTAAATCAAGGCGGCTCCTGGGCTTTTTGTGCCTAATCTCCCATTTTCGCTTATACCAATCCTCCCATTATCCTGTTTCTTCTACAAGTCTGTATAAGCCCCATACTGGTTGGTTGATATATTATGGTGGGCTCACTTTCGGTTGCCCAAATAATGCTTTTTTTATTATTTAACGCTTCACATTCTTACAGAATATGGTAGGGGTCTCTTTCCCCTCGTCGCACATTCTGCAACTTGGGTCCCCATTGTATGAGCCAATCTTGTGTAGGTGCCCTCTTAGGTTATCATGCCCTGTTAGCAGCCCTACTCTTATGCGATGTCGTTTCCTACATTGTCTGAGTAGTTCTTTCTTCGTTCTTTTGAATGGGCCCTTTATGAAGCCTTTTCCATGTTTTATTCTACTGATGCTTTAGTTCTGGACCAAAATATGGTATGGATAATCCCTGTCTCGCTAGCTCATTTGTTTTTCGTTGCCTTCTATTCCCGAGTGTCCCAGTAACATATTTACACATGCTCCTATACTACGGCACCAGGGTGCTAAAATCTGTTAGACTTTGATGCACCAAAGGAACTCTAAAAACGCTCACTGATTTAGGCACCTATTAAATAATGAGCCATCCATTAAATTATAGTGCGTAAGTTTTTAATGCAATTAATATTTTAATAAATAATACACACATTTTTTATTATTGTAAGTATATATTTTTTAGATAACAAATCTCCAATATCAATTTATAGCTTGAAAAGACTGAAAGAAATGTTGAAAGATTGCAATAAACCATATATATTGAAGTAATATAATCTAATTTTTTGACCCTAACCCAAGAAACAAATATATCAAAACATATAAAAAGGCCAAAAAATAAGAAGCAAACGAATATCTCTAAGTACAGATGTACAGATATAATATAACTATATATAGGTAAGTACTTATACCCACACACAACAAAGTACGCAATAAGTCCAACTAGTGGCTTGTACCATGGCCTTTAGCATTAGGTTGATTGAGGCTTATGTTTTTGGAAAGATTTCGAGATATTTTTATTCTTTTGTTTTTCGATTCACTTTTGAAGGTCTCCCAGACTGAATTCTGCGTACGTGTTTCTACCGAGTATTTCTTTATCCAGTTTCTGCATTCACTCTCATAGTCATCAGAAAATTTTGTTTTTACTTCCACAGTATATTTTTCTTCATTTATAACGTTAACTAACATAATCTTACATACTGGGTCAATACGCTTTAAAATAGACTTTATGATGCTAGCATATTCCTCCTCCATCGTGATGTGTAAGTAACAACCAACAAACACGTGCACTTCTCACTGGCAATAGCTATACTAACTCAACAGCAACAGAAGTACGATACAAATGCCGCCAAATTCGCTTGCAGACCACGGCATCTATGCATGGGTGCCTTAATCAGTGAGCGTTTGCATCAATTGTGTGCATCAAAGGCTTACAGATTTCAGCACCCTGGTGCCGTCATATAGGAGCATGTGTAAATATGCGTCCCGGTACACACAGGAGAGTTACCCTGTTGCGTTCTCCCAGGACTTCCGGTTTTTTTTAAGTATTTCCATGTCAACTTGGACGTTTCCTTGGGGCTTGCCAGTGTTCCCAGTGACGCCTGGCTGTCATATGTGTTAATATGCAGATCCGCTTATTTTTATAAGCCCTTCGGTTATTTACTTTTGCACAGTGCAGTAATGCATATATTTGCGTTTAAAATTCAGAACTGTGTGTTCCTAGTGGAATTGTGAGTTTTTATTTTATTATACACACCCGCTTCAGTTCCTCTCTCGGTTTTGGATCCATCTATATACCAGATGATCTCTCCAACCGCGGCGGGGAGATCGGGTTGTTGCCACTCACTTCGATCTAGAATTTTTACCTCAAAGTTTTTGTTAATTGAGCATTAGGAAATCATCTGGTCTGTTCTCACGTACACGATGTTGTCACCAATCTGACTTTTTATGTCGTTACGTCCCAAACTAGCGTACACACTAGTTAGTTTTTGTTGCAGTCGGAAGTAGCCCATTCTCGCCTCTCCCATCACTATGAGGTTAAATGGTGAAAGGTTCAAAAGACACTATATACCTGCTGTTGGAGTTGTTTTGCATTACTAAGGCTTTCCTGAGAATTAAAAAAAAAACACATAAACACTACCTTTTAGTACTTCATGAATGAGTGCCTTTTCTATCATTGGTTAAGCACTCTGTATTATTCCTTTGTTTTAAAAACACTGAATTAAATTAATATAATATCTTTATAATTTTATTTAATATGTTATTATACATTATTTTAACGAAAAAGTAATACTAATTTTATATAACCATGGTAAATAAAAGGGCTTTAAGGAAACAAAACAGTAATTTTATAATAAAAATTAATTTAGCCCAAATAAATACAAGCTCAATTCTATTATAAAGTTTGCGTTACAAATTAGAGTTGTTTTAACATAATATTATAAAAAAGATTTACCTTATACTTTTTTTATGTATTAAAATATTTGGTTACTTTAACTCTTAAACATTTATCTGATTTTTACTGCTCTAAAAGAATTTATATTTCATTTATTGTAATTGTTTTTATAAATGTGATAGGATGCGACATCCAGGGAAGACGTTATTAATATGTAATTAAAATCAATATTAAAAAGTTGTTTTACTAGAAGGTGTTCAGACAGAATTAAAGGTAATTTTTGTAATATTTTTCTTGGGTTTGTTACAAAGTGTCTTTTACAAAAATTCAAAATTTAAGAATTTTTTATAATTATATTTTTATATTTTATTAATTTTTATTTTTAAATTTTAAAAAAAATAATTATATTTTTATTTTATTTTTAATATTTATTAATTATTTAATTTTTTATAAATTTTATATTTTATATTTTTAAAATTTTTGTTTAAAATTTTAAAAGTTTTCTTTAAAAAAAGAATCAAAAATTTAAATAAAAAAAGGGAACAATTTAAAAAAAATATTTTTCTTTTTTTAAATTTTTGGGTATCTTTTTGGTTTTTCATATACAAAAAAAAAAAGAAAAATTTAACAAATTTCTTTAAAAAGTCTTTTTAAAAAATTTTTTATTATTTAAACTATATCGTTACTTTTTTATCGTCGCAAATAAATTATTTTTTTTTTTTTAAAAAAAAATGTATTTTTTTTTTGAACATTTTTTTAAATAAATTCCCCAAAATTGTTGAAAAAAAAATGAACCCTTATTTTATAAATTTTAAAATAAATTTTTAATTTATCCCCTTTAAAAATATAAGGTTTTTTTAAAACTAGTAAGAATATTTCGGGACTCATTTTTACTTTTAAAATTTTAAAAAAAGATTCATATAAACATGCCTTAAAAAAGCCCCTAAGGGGGCTAGCCCCCCCGAAATATGGCCCCCCCAAAGTCATTTTTTGGGTAATATGTGTCTGGGGAAACCGTTGAAAAACCAGCTAAATTTGGGAAGTTGTGTTATTTTGCATGTTGGCAAATTTTCCCCAAAATTATTTTTTTTTTCCGGGCTTACAACAAAACTGTGTAGGTATATTGTAAAAAATACAAAATGCATTTTTTTAAAAGGGGCCTAAATTACCAAAATACTTTTTTTTTAAATTGAACCCCAACCAAACTTTAAACACACTTACATAGATGATTGCAAATAAAATTTTAATGTTTAATAATAAAAAGAAACTCAAACAGAAAACCAAAACAACCTGCCCTAAACAAAACAATTTTAAAAAAATACATAATCAACAAAGGGTGATAGGTGTCATCACGGCAGAAAAATTTAATACGACGCGAATCGGGAAAGAAGAGATAACCCAAACAAAGTGTAGTTTACTAATAAATGAATTAAAAAAAAACCCCCCCAATTTAAAAAAGGGTTATTTTGTCACCTAATTTAATACGGTTTCTCAAATTGGGCCCATGTTTGTTAATGGGGGAAACCCTTAGAGCTACAGTGTTGGTTAAATTAGAAAATTTTTTGACAATTTAATTGCAAAATTAAATCTGCTTTTTGTTTTATTTACCTTTTTTGGTTTTTGAGATAGAAAAAACCAAAAAAAATTTTTTTTAAATTTTTCCTGTAGTTCAAACTTTTTGGGTTTTTTTAAGGGGTTTCCCCATTTTTGGGGAACTTTTTTTTAAAAAAAATTTAATTTAAGTAAAAATATTTTCTAACTTTATTTTTTTTTGAGATATTAACCCAAACTTTGGTTTTTATACGGATGCCATATTGTTTTTTTTTTTTAAAAAGGCCTTCAAGAGCTTTTTAAGATTTTCCCCCAAATCTAGGTTTTTTTGATTGGGAAAAATCTAAAAACAAAATTTTTGTTTATTTGATAGTAGGTTTTACTAGACTGCGTATTGGCCGCCCCGTTTCATAAAAAAAATAAAAAGCATCTTATAATTTAAAAAAAGTAAATGGCAAAATTAGCGTGCACCCTTTTTTTTTTAAAAACGCCTTCAAAAAAAATTCAATTTTTGATTTTTTTAAAGTATTTACAAAAATTTCTTTAATTATTCCAATAATAAAAAGGTGGATATGCTAGAAATTTTTTTTAAATCTAACAGAAATACAAACTGAGCACTTGCATACGAAGAAAAATTTTCCCCGGGGGGGGGAACCCCCCAACCAAAGACATTTTAAATTCTTAGTTATGAACTTGTTAGCCTATGGATCTTTTTGAAACCGAATCCAAAATTATACAAAAAATAATAAAGAAAAAAGGCGATTATAATGGAAAACGTTAGAGATGATCCCACAACATCGGTTGAAAAAGGGGAAAACAGACAACAATTCCTAAGTCATCTGTGCATGGTCTTTAAAAAAACCGTTTTCATCCATAAAAACCCAAAAGTATTCCCCCGGGTCTTTAGGGGGAAGATTTAAAAAGACGAATCACCTTTAGTCAATGGTTTATTACTAAATGTCAACAGATACCCCAATTTTTTAACCCCAAGGTTTCCCCGGACGACAAAACCCCGGGTTTAAAAAATTCTGGAATTTTTAATAGGCACAATTATCACTGCTGGGATATAGAAAATCCACATTTAAAGAAAGACGGCTACAAAAAAGGGTTTTGGGCTTTAAGTTGGTTGGCACAAGGTAATTTAAAATGCACCTTTAATTTACGCTTAAAATTTGGGAAAACATTTATTTTTTTTGTTTTAGACAACCGTTTAAAGGGGCCATTTTTTTTTTAAGAAACTCTGTTTTGGGGAAAAATTTTGCTACTCCTGCAAGAACATTTTTTAGGCCATTAAAAAACAGTTCCGCCAAATGAAATAAATAATTTTGGTTCCCGGGAAGACGGATGCCCCGCGCACAGTACCAGGGGGGGGTGGAGGCCCTTTAGAAATACCTTTAATGAAAACATAATTTTAATAATGGGCCAATTGCTTGGCCAGCTAGATCACCAGACTTTCCCCCTATTTTTACCTATGGGGACACGAAAAAAATGAGGGTACGAGTTTTCTCCCCCCGAAACTAGGCGGAATAAAAACGGGACGGAATGTGTTTGCTTCCATTAACCGAAACACGTTACGCCGAGTAACCCCGCAAGGTTTGTAGAAATCCCCGAAATGTGTGGAAAATGGAAAGAAGACATGTACTGTGTTTTTTTTTTTTTAATGATACATTTTTTTTTTACAGTTGTGTTTAATTATTTCAGTTTAAAAGGAATATTAGAAAAAAATTTTTTAATTTTTTTAAAAGGGGTCACTTTTTTTTTATAAAAATTTTTAATTTTGCTCTCACAAAAAACCATAGGGTAACAAGTTCATCACTAAGAATCTTAAATGTCTATGGTTAGGTTGATGCCACCCCGGTGCGTATCATTTGTTTTTATTTACCCAGTCTAAGTTTACTATCTAATAAACAAAAAAATTTTTTTTTTTTTAAAAATTTAAACAACCCCAAAACCTAGACTTGTGATACATCCAAAAAAAAGTCTTGAAGAGCCTTTTTTTAAAAAAATTAAAAAAAATATGTCTGTATTAAAAACCCAAATTTTTGGGAAATTTTAAAAACAAATAAAGTTAGAAAAAATTTTTTTTCAAATTAAATCCTTCTTAAAAAAGTGTTCCCCAAAAATGTAGTAATCCTAAAACCTAAAATTGGTAGGTTTTTGAGCTACAGGAATATTAAAAATGCACCATTTTGGTTTTTTAATTATCTCAAAAAACCCTAAAAAATAAATAAAATCTGAAAGCAGATTTCATTTTGCAATTAAAATTTCTAAAAAATTTCCCCAAATTTAACCAACACTGTGCTCTAATGGGTTTTCCCCGGGTTACCCCAAAATGAGGCCCAATTTGGGACACACCGTTTTTTTTGTTTAATAATTAGTTTGTTTTTTGGTACATGTTGCGCCCAAAATGGATGTGACAATATTATCCACAGATTGTGTGTTTGAAACATTTAATTACTTTTTAAACCAAAAAAAAACTTGCATAATTTCCCACAAAAAAGGGGGGTTTTTATTCGATCTTTGTATTCTGGGCCATTTTTTGGGAAAAATATTTTAAAAAAAAAATTTAATCTATCAAATATAAATTAAGGAAAATCCTTAGAAAATTATCAGTAATTGACCAAAGATTAACTGTTTTGACAAACTGCGTTGGACGTTTTGTTTATTATATATTGCTGCAAATATAATTCAAAAAAAATTATAAAAAAATTTAAACGTAAACCAATTGATTGCCGATTGGGGGGTTTTATTTTTGCCAACGTAACTTTTCTTATAAAATGTAAAAAAACCCCCAAAAATTTTCTTTAGAAAATCACACTAATGGGAAATAAAAAGGGCGAAACCATTTTTTTAAAAATTTTCTGGCATCCCCCAAAAAATAAGGGCGAGAATATGAAAAGGGTTTTTTGGGGAAACCTTTTGAAAACCAAAAAAAAAAGGGGGTTTAAAT